>VZTM01031659.1:200914-294257 GCA_013400555.1 Jacana jacana
CAAGAGCCCCCCTGGATCCACAGACACAAATGCACCTCAGCCCATGAGAACACCCATCCCTGGATCCCTCCCAGAGGAACTCCATGGCAAAGGAGACGCCTCGCCATGGCTGCTCACACCCAAGCATCCCCTGGCCCTGCAGCTGGAGGGGGGCCGCAGCCACACTGCGTCGCCTGGCGCCCGAGCAGGTCAAAGAAGCACATTTTAAACTACAGAAATCGGGTATTTCAAAATAATAATTGTAAGGAGATGGGAGGAGAGACTCGGAGCGAAGGATCTGTCCTGGTGACTGGCTCCACCATTCACTGCAGGATTTCCAGTTCACTTTGCAGTTGAGGAACAGACACAGACAAAGCAGGTGTGTTGGCTTCGTGTCTCACCCCATCCACCCCTTGACACACACTCTTGCCCCTTCCCATTCACCCTCTTCATCTCTGTTACCAAAGAAATTATAAAACCAAAACTGCAACGACAGCAGCGACAAAATTCCCTCCTGGGACCCAAGGCCGGTGTACAGTGGGAAAAGAGCAATCCAAGGGATCTGGCTGCAAAATCCATCCCTGGTTGTGAGAAGAGGGAAAACTCGCCGACAAGATCCAAAGGAAAAAAAAAAACCAAAAACCAACCCCAAAAACAAAGGAATAATAACAGAAACCACAACCAAACAAGCTCAACGCAAAGACCGGCAACTTACCAAAAAGATGCCAGATTTTTTTTTTTGTTTTGTTTTTTTTTTTTGTGCCAATTAACAACCTGCCTTAAAATGCAAATCTGTGGAGCAATGGTACTACTTTCAAAAATTATCATTTCCTCCGAGCTCTCGATGGTGACTTGTGCCATAAAAAAAAGCAATCACGAGGCCAACCCCTTACAGTCAGCCCTCGTCCTGGCTGCCCCGCGGGCTCCTTGCCAGCTGAGAGTGTCCTTCGGAGGAGCAGGAGGTGCCAACCAGGACAGAGAAGGGCTGGGAGAGGCTTGGGGACGGAGGGGGAGGCAAGGTCCCCTCCTGCCCCTACCAGTTGGGGAAAAACAAAGTTAAAAAATCCTCCGAAACCAACCATCAACCAAAAAAAAAAAAAAGCAACCCAGAGAAAGGGACACTGTTGAATTTATGCGGGTAAAATAGTACCATCTGTGTTCTAGCGCTATGGTTTCTTCGATTCACTTTACTTTGAGAGTGATCTGTTGTGTAACTGGAAGGCACCTTGTTGAAAAGAAGGAAAAAAGGAAAAAAAAAAGAAAAAAGTATATGTGTTCACCAAAAAAACCCTGAAACCAAACAAAAGAAAAAAAAAAGAGGGAAGAAAGGACAAAAGAATGAAAGACAGAAAGAATGAACCCCTGCACATGAAGCCCTGGCTGGCCACAGTCACTGGAGGGTTAGAGGATGTCTTTAACCAAAGAGCTTCTGGGGTAGGTGGGCGGTGGAGGGGTTGGGGTGTCAAACTGGACACAGTCGCCCTGAACTAAACCAGTTTCTTGCTGGGAAGAGAGGGTGGGAGAGAGGGGTGGAGAGAGGGAAGGGGCAGGTGCCGTGTTTTGCCAACCACAACCCCCCAGGCTGAACGGCAAAGCAAATCTCATCCCCCCCCAGCACCCTGCTCCCCACCACTGATTTCTTTTTTTCCCCTTAACGTTGTTTCTTCTTGTCTTGTCGTGATGTGGTGATGATGGTGGTGGATCCCTGAACCCCATCAAGTAGTTATTCAAGGGCTGAAAAGCCAGGAATGGGGGCCTTGGTTTGGGAAGTGAAAAAAACCCAAAAAACCAAAACACAGAAACAAACAAAGAAACAAACAAACAAAAACAAAAACAAAAAAAAAAAAAGGAAAAGAAAGAAAGAAAAAAAAAAACCAGTAAATGCCGCAGGCCCTCAAGGATGCAAAGACATTTCTAGTGAGAACCCGAGAATAAAGGCTACCTCACTTGAGTTTTCAATTTTTGTGATTTGAAAATCACGTCTGATACCAAAGATTTTGTTGCCTTGTCTGGTCTGTGCTGGAAGCACCACTTTCCCTGCTCCCTGTGGACGGGCCGGCCGGGAGCCTCCCCGCCCCGGCTGAGAGCCCCTCGCCCTCCCCACAACCCCCTCCCCAGCCCCATCATGTCCCCAGAGAGTGAGGGAGAAGGCAAGCGAGCGACTGGGGGATGGCAGCGTGGTAGATGAGTGCCTTTTTCTTGTACCAAAGGTGTGTGGCCATTTCTTTGTTCCTCTGCTTCAATCCTAAAGACTATTACCTCAGCTCTCCAAAAGGGACAGATTCTGGCATCTTGTAGTCTTTGGGCGTTGGGATGAAGGATAGAAACCCAACCCTTGTGCTAACTGAAGAGAAAGCATCCCCCTCACCGCCCACTGCGGGAAAGGTGCTGGTTCCCCGGCGTGTCTCCCCTCTCAGATGTCCCTCCCCCCCAGAAGTGGTGTGGTCCCCAGGGTCCCTCCATCCAGTCCTTCTTGTCCCAGGAGCACTGACCTGGTGTCCGTGTCCCTCGTCACAGGGCATCACTCCCAGGGAAAGGCTTTGCCCCATGTCCTTGGCCAGCCCAGCTCAGCGCTGGGACCCTACAGAATCCCACAAGATGTGGGTTTCCTCACAAGGTATTTCTTCCTCACTCAGCTCAGACTTGGGCTTCGATTTCCCTTTTTGGTAGCACAGGGTGGGGTTTGTGGCTTTTCTGTCTGGAAAGACAAAGGCAGGAGCGGTGGAAAGTCTCACCCTGGGCTTTCTCCAAACCCCTTCTTTAGGGAATGGTTTGGAGCTGTGAAACTTTTCAGCAGGAACTGTTTCCAAGTCCCCAAAGAGGCTTTTTTGGCTCATTGGAGATGGGCGCAGCGAGATCCTTTCTTTCTGCTGCCCGGCTTTAGCAAAAGGCAACGGGAGGACCAACCGGAGAAGATGCTCTTCCACAGCGATGTCTAGTTTAGGGAAATCTTGGGTTGAATTGTACCTACTTTGTTCAGGCTCTGGCCAAGGCGGCTCCTTTTGAGTTGAATCCAATTTGCCTGTCCTCCACCCCGCTGGGCAACCTGACAGAACAGGTCAGAGCGTCCCCAGCCCCATGGCTGCCCTGTCCCCCTGCTGTCCCCACACACGATTGCCTTGGCCAGATCTTGCCCAACCCTGTGGCCGCGCCACCCTGCTTCTACCTGATACCCACATGGCTTGTGATACCAAAGACGTTCTCTATGCAGGAGAAAGCCTTCTTTTCCACCCAGCACAGACCTTACAAGCCTTTGACAATGTTCTCTGAAATACCTCAAAATATTTAATGTATAGTTTATGTGATAAAAAAAAAAATTACTTAGCTAGTTTTTGGAATTTGTGACTTGAAGCTTTATACTGTTAAATTATAATTTTGCAGAAGACGGCATGTTCTTATTTCTTTGATGCGTTCAGTGGGAGACATATTGAATGTTAAGGAAATGAAAGCTGGATAGTTTCACGATTTAAAAAAAAAGAGAGAGAAAGAGAGAGAGAAAGAGAGAGAGAGAAAGGTTTAAAAAAGGACCCTTGGAGTTTACAGATTTCATATTTAAACAAGTCCTTTTAAAAAAAAAAGAAAAAAAAAAGAAAAACTAATAATGATGATGATACCTTTGCGTTCAGATGTGTTACTTTTCTCTGAGTCATGTCGTACAAGAGTATTTATTATATGTGTTCTGTGTTCAAATGTAATTTAAAGAAGACAAAAAAAAAAGACAAAAAAAAAAAGAGAATTTGATTTATGCATGAAAAAATATACTCTTTCTTGAAGTAATGTAATAATTATTCGGGGAGGGATGGTTGGGTGGGAGCGGGAGGGGACAAACTGTGCTTTTTTTGTCCATGAGTTTTCAGTTGATGAGGACTTCTCTGCATGGATCACCTTCTGTTTTCCAACTCATGCGCCCACAGGAGAGTCGTCGTTTTTCTCCTCCTTTTTCTTCCTTCACCTCTTTTCTTCCTTTCGTCACTCCACGAATGGTGTGGGGAGGCCGGGGTCTGCTCCCAGGACCCCCAGGGAGGACGGGGCGCGTAGCGCAGCCCCCTGCCTGGCACACATGGTAAAGGTATCTGGGGTGTGGACCCCAGTGTGCACACCCACCCGTCCCACCGCCCGCTGTGGGGTCTGCCTCCTTGCCATGCTTTGGGGTTTGGGTTTTTTTTGCTGTTGTTGTTTTTGGGGTTTGTTTTTTGGGTTTTTTTGGGGTTTTTTTTGCTTTATCCAGCTCTGTGGGTCAAACCCCAAGTGCAGACAGGAGAAGGAGAGACAATCAGCCACCACCACCTGAGCCAGTGAAGCTTCCAGGTTCCTCGTGTCCTCTGAGACAAGGGAAATGGCCTCCTGGCACCCCAATCCTACCCCTCAGGGCTGAAACCTTTCCAGATGACACTTCCAGGTCCTCATCCCTTGGGATGACCTCACAGACCTGCCTCTGCCCTTGCCCTGCGTGGAGAGAGGCACTGAAGACTGTGCTGCATCAACACCCAACCGGGCGCAGGGATGGACTGAAGTGACCTATTTCTGAGCCTTTTTCAACACAAGAATGTGGTTTGGGTCAGAGGCACCACCGAGCACACAGTGCCTGCCCCTGCCAGGCTTTCCAGTGCCACCCAGCCCAGCTTTCACCCTGTGTGGAGACACCTGCTCTGGTTGAAGGAGGGGGGGGGAGAAAAAGAAGAAGAGGAGGAGTACACCCAGTGGAGGAGGTCCTGGAGGACCCCAACCCACCAGCAGGTCCCGGGGGACTTTGGAAGGTTTTCCTGCCTGCCCTAGACAGCCACAGAGCTTTCTGCAAACATCCAGAGAGTCCCTCCCTAAACAGGGCTGCATCCCCTGCTCTTTCCTCCCCCTGCCCTTCCTCCTCCTCTCCACACTTAAAGATGAGAGCAGAGCAGCAGTAAGAGTCACCTCTTTGGAGGTCAGGAAGGCAATGTGGCCCTGGAGGAGACAGCAGTACTGACTTCTTTTTACTTCTCCACCATTCTCAGAGCAATAGCCTTGAACTGCTGATTCCACAGCCTTCTCCAGCCTTTTCACCACTCCGTAAGAATGGAGTGCCTCTGGCACTAGAGGTGGCCTCAAAGCTCAGCCCACTGTGAGGAAAGAGATCTCAGCTTCTTCAGGCCCCAACAAGGTGGCCCCCAGAAGTAGGTGGAGTATTTTTTTCATCTGCATCTCTTGTCTAATGTGGTGTCCTTGCAGCTTTCGCCTTCTTCATGGCCAGCACCGAGATGTTGAGTACCAGGTTGTGGGGGGAAACACTGGACCCACTGACCAAGGACCTGGTTTTCAGGAAGAGATCTTGTTTATTTCAGCATCACCATTCACTCACTAACCACCCCCCTTGCCCTCCAGAGTGCTCCACATCCCCACTGAGTCCAGTTTCCTCCAATAAGACCTTTTCCAGCATGAGAAGCTTTGGTGCTTGGAGACCAAGACCTAGATTACAAACTGCAAGAAAGTCTCACCAGGCTTGGATGCAACCCAGTCACAAGTCCTTGGACCTTGCAGAGACCAGCTGTTTTCCACCCCGGGTCACGAACCAAGTGTCTTGGGAAACCCTGGAGAAGCCAAGAGCCAAGTGCTTTCCCATGTCCACCAGGATGCTGGGTCTGGCTGTCCCTGCTGCCCACACCAACCAAAACACCTTGAGGAGTGACTTGCCACGATACCAAAGACTTTTTTTTTACTTGCAGGTAATGACAATCTGAGCTCTGTCCTAAAGACAATTCTCTCGACCAAGGTTGCCCCCGAAGGGTGTTTTTGTGCTGTGGGGAGCAGGAGCAAACCCAGGCCCCATCCAAGGGTGGTGGAGAGTAGACAGTCAGAGGGTGAGGAAGAGGAGGTGACCTAGGATCTCCCACTGAGACCTGCTGGTTCAGCCTGGCCACTGTGTCCTACTTCAGTTGTGGAAGTTTTCAGGGATTTGGGTCATTTCATCGAATACTCCTGTTCTACCTTGAATGGAAGTTTTCCACCAGTGGCTTTCAAGCTTTGATAGCCCACTCATAGCAGTGCTGTGCCCATCCAGCCAGGCAAGCAGGAGGTGTGTAGGGTCCTGGAGATGCCCAAATGGGTTTTAGCCATTGTGATCCTATTGTGACATGGCCAGAGCTGAGCTTTTTCAGCTCTAATCATGGCTCTGCTGACGGGACACAGGCACAGAGCGGGCAGGAGCTGGCATTTCTCCTCGGTGCCAAAAAGCCATTTTGCAAAAGAAAAAAAAAAAAAAAAAAAAAAAAAAAAAAACAACAAAAACTTGCCACTTTTCCCTTTTCTGGAGCATCCCAGTTGTAGGTGGGGAAGGTGAGTGGCTCCTCCTTACCTCCCTCCAACCTGCTTTGGGCACTGGGGAAACGCTGCCGGGCTGGGTTGGCTGCTGTCACTACGCTTTGCACCCTCGTCCCCACATGCATCCCTGGCGTTAAACTGGCCCTTTTCCTTGTCTCAGAGGACACTCATGGCCCGTGGCTGGACCCACAGATGCTGCCCCCCCCCCGAATTGCTCCCTCATGCATCTGTTTGGGTTTTTTTGGATTTTTAAAAGAGAGAAAAAGAAAAATGCAAAGAACAAAATCAATTGGGGGAGGGGAGTTGGAGTTTTTTTCCTTTTCTTTTTTTTCTTCTTTTTCCCCTTGACCTTCCAAAGAAAAGCAAGAAGTCGGATGGAATTAATCCCAGCCAGGAAGAATCTGCAACCTTGGGTTCGCCACCCATCCAGCCACCACCAGAAAACATTGCTCATGTTTCTGTATAGCAATAGGCGATGCTCACCCTTGTCCTGTGTGGTCTGAGGGCTGCATCTCTGGGTTTTTAAATGACCTTTTCCTTCTAATTAAATTGAATTATTTTTTGTTTTGTTTTGCTGCTGCTTCATTGTTACTCTCATGGGATAGGTTTTACTCTACAGCGAAATGCAATTGTTACTCCTCTGTGTCTTGGAACTATATTTGTTTAAGCTATTTACAAATGCTAAAAAAGAAAAAAAATAATTAAAAAAAAAAAAAGAGTCTTATGTGTCAGGCACTTTATCCAAACTGTGCTGTGTGCTCTGGAGTTTGTTTCTTGTTCTTTGCAAAGACCCACAGAGGGGAAATTACCAGGAAACTTAACTCCAGCCTGTCAACAGGTTTTAAAAGAGAGAAAAAAATATCTCTATTTGTTCATCCTCTACTGGTCATGACTGTGTTGTATTTCTGCAGCTTTCTGTTTCTTCAATAAATTATTTTCTAGTCATTCACCCTGGTGTGTGTGTGTCCCTGCAGTGATGCTGGGAGGGGTCTGTTTTGTCCTGAGGCTGCTCAGGAGGAGCAACCCTGTTTCTACCATCTCAGCTGCTCTCCCCAGACCTGGCCTGGGATACTGGGGGGCCACTTGGGGGTCGTGCCCAAGCACATGGGAGAGGTTTCTCCTTCACCAGTTTGCCACCTCATCGCTGCAGGGGTGAAGCCTCACGTCAGTTCATTTCTTGTCACCATCCATCTTCTGGCCAGAGCCCGAAGAAAACACTTGAATTCTCACAAACTCAGAGCAGACGAGCCAAAGCCCTTGGAGGGCTGGGTGCTACAGGCAGGTCCAGACCCCTCTGGCTGATTTAATTATTCAAATTAAATAATATATAATATATATAGGCTGGGGAGTGTCTGTTTACAAAGGCCTGCAGGGACAGAAGGAGGGGCTTCAAGCTGGAGAAGAGCAGGTTTAGATTGGAGATTAGGAAGAGGTTCTTCACTCTGAGGGTGGTGGAGCACTGGGACAGGTTGCCCAGGGAGGTGGCTGAGGCCCCTTCCCTGGAGATATTCAAGGGGAGGCTGGAGGAGGCCCTGGGCAACCTGGTCTGGCTGGGGGGTGTCCCTGCTGACTGTGGGGAGGTTGAACTAGATGACCCTAGAGGTCCCTTCCAGCCTGGACTGTTCTATGATTCTATGTTTTTTTTAACTGAATATCTCATCCTACTGTGTGTGATTCTGTAGAATCACAGACTGGTTTGGTTTGGAAGGGACCTGACAGTTCCCCTGGTGCCACCCCCTGCCCTGGGCAGGGACACCTCCCACCACACCAGGTTGCTCCAAGCCCCCTCCAACCTGGCCTTGAACCCCTCCAGGGATGGGGCATGACACAAGTGGCACAAAGATGGTGACACAGACTGAGGGGCCACAGCACTTTTCTGGGCAATTTTCTTCCTTGGCAGTATAGCAGAGATTTACAGGAGATAAGAGAAAAGCTAAATTCCTTTTAATTGAAAAATAAAAGCAATAAAAAGGGTGACCCAGTCACCCTTTCAGAAGTTCACACACAACTTCTCCAGAGGATGTCCCCAAAATGCGGCTCTGCACGAGGTGTGCTCACTTGGCAGAGCTGGTCCTTGTCACCTCCACACTTTGCCCTCCCCCCAGGATTACTTTTCAGTGCTGTCCCCAAATACAGGGACATCGGTCCTGGGGGGTTGGGACGTGGCTCCTGTGGAGACAGATGGGGCATGGCACATGGCTGCCACCCCTGCCGTGCCCAGGGATGGCAGAGGAGGTGGAGATGGTGGGGAGGGACAAGGGGAGGCTGCAAGGAGCCAGGCTGGTTTGGCTGGAGCAGAAAAACCCATGGGTAATCCATGATACACAGACCAACCCCTCCAGAAAACAAGGGGCATTTTAAAATTGAGCCATTATAGCCTTCTCTGTTGGGGCGATGCAGGTGAAAGTCATGGGAGCTGGATCCAGCTCCACATGAGGAGGATGAGGATCTTTGTGCCGCAGCTCAGCTCCTGGCATGGGAGGGAGCAAGTGGGGGGACGAGAGGCTGCACCCCTCATACACCGGCCTCCCCCCCCAGACTTCCCACTTGTGTTCACCAGAGCATTTAATCGAGAGGAGGAATTAAGGCAGGGGAGCAGAGTCTGGGGGTGCAACTTAGAGCAGGGTCAGCCTCAGGCAGGAGGAAGCCCCTGGCTCCAAGGGGGCTCAGCAGAGGAAAGATGGGTGGGTGCTAGGCAGGGGTTTGTGGGGCAAGGGGATGAGCAAGGGGTGTGTAGAACCATAAAATCATTCAGGTTGGAAGAGGCCCTTGGGATCATTGAGTCCAACTATCAGCCCTACTCTACAAAGTTCTCCTCTACAACATATCCCTCAACACAGGGTGGTTCTTCATGGCTTTATGGGCTCCTGCAAAGCCCATACACACCCTGTGAGGGGGAGATGGTGGGACACATCCCTGGGCTCAGTGCCTGGAGCAGCAGCCCCCCTAGGATGGACCAGCCCCTCTGCAGCCACAGGGGCTGCTCAGGCTTCAAACCCATCCAAATAAAAATTTTTTTAAATGCCCATAAAATGAGGTAAATGGCCAGTTCTGCACCTGGACAGCACTTCCCCTGTCCCATCGTGGTGGGAGGGTGATGCCAGGGCAACTATGTAGAGGGGCTGGGGAAGGAGGACAAAGGTGAGATGGTCTCTGGGTGCAGGAGACCTGGGGTGGTGCCACGGGTAGCTCTAGTGCGCAGGCTGTCCCCACGAGTGATGAGGCTGGCATAGCCCTCCTGGTGGGAGAAGGCATAGCTGGAGCGGCGGTGGAAGGAGCCACGAGGGATGTGGGCACGTAGCTCCACTGGGGGCTCTGACTCCTGCCTGGCCTTCAGGCAGATCTTCTGCAAAGAGAGGGGGAGGTCAGGCCTGTGGCCATCTCCCAGACAAGCCCTCACACCAAGGTTGGACATGCAGGGAGAACAGGGACAGCCTCCACCAAAATATAGTTGGGCTGCCAACTCCACCATGATCTGAGCTGATGGGATGGGATGTGTAATGTGAGGACTCTCTTGGGTTCGTCGAAGCTCTTAGAGCTCGGGAGCACAACCTCAACTCCAGCTCTCATCTGGGACCTCTTTGTACCACAGGCAAAGTATGACCCACAGCCCAGATTGGGGTGAGCTCTATCAAGGCTGGGGGTTCAAGACCTGTAGCAGACTCCAGTGCCTCCTAAGCAGCAGCTCCAGGGACTCCTAGAGAGCAGTTCCTTGCTGCAGCCAAAAGCAGACCCTCTCCAAGGGCTGGAGCAGGTCTCTTGCCCTAGGTCCTCCTGTCAGGCCATGAACTGATTTGGGGAGAGGGTCCTGGAGCCAGACTTGGACACCAATGTCCTGACACACCACCACCAGATGAGTGGTGCCACCAAGGAGACATGACGTCCCACCACTACAGCCCAGGCAGTGGCTTTCCCGGGGAACCTCACCCTTCCCATCATCAGCAGTGCCTTGGCCAGCTCCAGACATGGATGCTGGCAGGAGACCCATCCCCATTCCAGACCCCCCACAGCCCTCACCTGCTGGATGGTGTTTTTGCCCATGATGGTGTGATACAAGCGGAGGGTGAGTGAGGGGATGGTATTTACCACCAAGGACAGGAGGACTACAAGGAGGATGTAGGGGTCAGTCAGGGCATGCTGGCTGGCACCTGTCAATGCAAAGAGTTGGTGGGTGATATTTAAATAGGGAAGGTGGGCAGAACAGAGGGAACAACTGTCAGGGGACGGGTGCCCAGCCATGAAGGTATTCAGGGGTCTAAAGAGGAGATGGCACCTAAATTGGAGTGAAAAATGAAGACAGAAAGATCAAGAAGTGGTGATGAACAGATGATTACAAGGTGGGAAAGAGCTCATAGCAAAAAGCCCAGGCTGGGCTCCCCTGGCAGAAGGGAAGGACCATGGGGGTACCCAGGGCATCTCACCTGGGAAGTGGAAGACAGCAGGGGCTATCCTGAAGGCATCAAAACTTTGGGTCAGGAAAGAAAAGAGGCAGAAGAGCAGCAGGCTGGCTGTGACCATCAGGAAGGACAACACTGTCCAGAACTTGGTGTCCAGGATGATCTGCAGGGGCAAGGGCACAGCACAGAGAGGCTGTGGGCACCCTCTTCCCTACAGCCACTGGTCCCTGACTCCTCCCCTGCCCCAAGGGAGATCATCCCCGAGCCACAAAGCTGCTGGGGATCAGGTCAGAGAGCCCAGGGCTGAGGCCTGCTGCGATCCCTGAACATCTGCCCCAGGGCCAGCACAGAGGAGGACAGACCAGTGCTCACCTCCATGAGGACTGATAGTAATGCTGACGTGGCCACTGTGATAGCAAAGGACTCATAGTCGCCGACAGCCACACTGCCTACGTGGTCCTGGAAGGCCCAGAGTGCAATGTAGAAGCTGGCGAGTGAGGTGCTGACCCCATGCAGGAGGGTGACACTGAAGACGCGGTAGTTGAAGAGCTTGTCTTGCTGGCCGATCACATAGAGCTCAGGAAACTCCAGGCTCTTTCTGGCACTCACGTCCTGCAGGGAGGACACTGAGCATCACCCTCCCCAACCACACTGCAGAGCAGAATTGGCCCCCCCTGCCCAATACACCCTCTCGGAAAGCTGCAGTGAGTCCCCCCCCGACCTGCTTCCTCTGGGATGACAGGGACAAAAGCACCCCAGGGCCGGTGGTGACCTCCAAATGCCTGCTGAGCTGCTTGGTACCACAAAGAGCCACATGGATGGGGTGCAACAACCACCAGGCTAGTTCAGTCCCACCAAAGATGCAGTCACCAGACACAGGGGCTGGATGCAGCATGGTGAACACCTACCTGCTCCAGAAGGCCCATGGACAGCACGGGGTAGGCAGTGTAGAAAATGTTGTAGAGCGCAAGGAACCAGCCCTCGTACAGAGGCTAGAAGGGAGAATATTGTGGTTGTGAGGCCAGTGGAGCTTTGGAAAGGCTCAGAAATGCTATCTGGGCACCAGGGGTGAGTCCAAGAGACTCATATCCAAAAGCTGGGGAAGTCCCCATGGACTTGCCCTAGGCTCTGCATCCGCCCATGATGTCTGCAGCGATGGGTGGGTTGTGGTACTGTGCTGCAGATGGAGATGGGGAGCTAGAGCCACACGATGGAGAGTCAAGTGACAGTGATGGCCCTTGGGATAAAAACTCCCATTTGGGGGAAACCAGCTTAATGCACATGGGATCTTTCCCTGAGTCTGTCTGAGACTCAGTTACAGCTCACAAGGACATCCCAGTTCTCCCCAGGGTGCTTTTCCCAGTCCAGCCAGGTAAAAAGCAGATAACCAGCTGCATCTCAGCCAGGCAGCCGCCCCCCCAAAAAAAATTGCCCAATACCAGGGCAAGGGAGAAAGGGAAGCAGGACAGTGCTGTGGACATATGCCAATCAGGCAGTACCAAGCGCAAGACCTGCATGAGGTCCTCTGACACCCATGTGCAGACCTCTATGGGATGGATGTGACCCCTGCTCATGGCAGCATCCCTCACCTGAGCCGTGAACCCGCTGTGGAAAGCGAACCAGACCTGGGCCATCAGGCCAGCAAAGGTCTTGTAGAAGAAGTAGCGGAGGAACTTGCAGATGCGCAGATAGGCCCAGCGGCCATGGACAAACAGGAGGCGCTGGAGGTACGAGAACTGCGCCAGGGCGTAGTCGCTGCACTGCACAGCTTGCATGCCCTCCAGCCCGCTGATGCCCACGCCGATGTCTGCGGCTGCAGGGGACAGGTGGGTGTGAAACACAACAAAAACAGGGTTTTGGGGAGCCAGGTGCTTAGTTTCCCTGTGGATTGACCCCAGGCTGATGGGCAGAGAGCGAATCCAGGAGTGATGGGCAAATGGAAGGTGCTCCCTCCATCACATGGTATGGTTGGGGGAGTGAGTGGGTAGTATTGGTGACAGGAGGATGGTTGGACTAGATGATCTTGTAAGTCCTTTCCAACCTTGCTTTTCTGTGATTCTATATGAAAAGCACAGCCCCGTGCCAAGTCTGCTGGAGAGGAGTAGGGATGTCTCTGCCAGCTGCCCAGGTTGGAGCTTGAAGGTTCATCAAGTTTCATTCCAACTGCTAAAGCAAGTGGTCCACCCTGCTCCTGGGCTAGGCTGGTCCCAGTCCTCTTGTTCCCCTCCCAGCACAGCAATGTGGGGAACTGGATTGGGGGTTCCCCTCCCAGCTTCTCACCTCAAAGGACAGGATGATGGGCCACCACCACTCCCCAACAGTGGGACACACCAGCCAAAACCCCCACTCCCTCCTGCCCCAAGCCTCACTTTTGATCATGTTGACATCATTGGCCCCATCCCCGATGGCCAACGTGATGGCCTTCTTGTGCTTCTTCACCAGCTGCACGATGAGGGCTTTCTGCTTGGGGGTCACTCTGCAGCAGATCACTGCCTGGCAGCTGGTGGCCAGGTCCACAAAGGCCTTCTCCATGAGACTGCTCTGCTCCTGTGAGCCTGTAGCCCCACAGCAGGCCAGCCACCTCCACAGCCGCCCCTTCTTCTCCTTCATCACCTCTCCTGTGTGAAGGATTTTGTCCTGAGGGAGAGCACACATGGTTTGGACCTCACTCATATCCCCCATAACATGAGGGCCCCCGGCTCCTCAACGATGCTCTTAGATCTTGTTGGTGCTACAAAGCAGTTACCCGGTTTCGTCCAAGCTCATCATGCAGCAGGCACCGTGATAGTGAGACCAGTTCATCCCAGTAGGACGAGAAGAGCATGTGATTACCCACTGGGCTGCATCACCCCAGAAGACCAGTTGAGCAGGTTTGGTGAAGCCCCTCAACACTAAATGACTGGTGCAAGGTTGTCCCTCTCTCCATTCTTCATTCCCCAGCCTCAAAATGGCCTTTCTCCCACGCCTTGGGCAGAAGGAGCTTAACCTCCTCCATGGGCTGGTGTCACCCAGGACTTTGATAGAACCAGGGCAGAAAGAGCCATCTGCCAGCACAGGCAGGGAGCAAAGCATCCAAGTGCCACCTTACCAGGAAGTCTCCACTGAAGATGAGGGCTCTCTTCTTGTGGCATGAAGCCTTCGTGTGCTGTTGGGAGAGGTGGCCACTGCAGAGGGCTTCCCCACTGCCATTGAGGTTGTTGTTGCTCACCCAGTAAGCTTCAAGGATCTCACTGTGTGAGGAAGGGGTGGTTAGAGCCAAGCTGGGGACAGTGGGGAAGCTGCTCGGCTTCAGTTGCGAACTACAGTTGGCCATTGCCATCTCAAAGCCAGCACCAGGGAGATGGGGCTGGTACCCAGTGGTGGAAACTGGGGGGGCAGAGAGGGAGTCCGAGGGCCTTGTTGGTATCAAAAATCAGCCTCTATCACTGTGGTTTAGAGACTGGGGAGACGGTTTATGTGCTTTCTGGTCAAAGCCACCAAGGGAGGGAATGTCTTAGGGGCAGAAACAGATGGGGCCTGGAAAAGCATCAGCAAATGAGGGCCATGGACATCCAGGCTGGGAGAGGGGAGGAAAAGCATCTCTGTCAGAGTTGAGCTCTGCCCACCCTGCACAGGTTCCCGTGCCCTCGGGTGTCTTCAGTCAGGACAACAAGAACCAGAAGGTCACCATTCATCACCTGATCTCCTTCTCCTCCAGGATGTCCATGTCATCCGTGAGCAGCTTGCAGGCGTAGCCAATGTTTATTGCAGTCTCTGCAACACACAGGTGTCAATGGCCAGTGGCCACCCGGTGCTTCCTCCCCATCACAGGGCAGCCCCCAGCCCTCGAGTCCAACACCCCTGGATGGGCAGCAGCTGCGGGGGGCTCTGTGCCATCTGTGCAGATGGCTTCCCCTGCTTCACCCCATGGGCGATGTGACTAGTGGGACATGCTATTATTTTATATTAAAGGGAAGAGCAGAAGCTGGTTGTTGTCTACTCCCAGGGTCTCCTATCTCTTCTCTGGTCCTGGTTAGAGAAGAAGCTGAAATGTGTTGGTGGGATTTGGGGAGCCAGCCACTGACCTTGTTTGTCTCCTGTCAGCACCCAGACTTTGATGTTGCCCAGTTTCAACAGCTGGATGGTCTCAGGGACTCCATCTTGCAACTTGTCCTCAATGGCTGTGGCCCCAAGCAGCTTTAAGGAGGGAAGGGGGTGGTATGACATGGGACAGGGCAAGGTGCAGAAGTGGGAATTACCTCTGGATCCTTCCAGGGGTCCTTGCCCATGGGTGGACATGACCAGGCAGATATCTAACCCAGCATCTACTGGCATGTCACAAAGTCACCCTGGGGGGGCAAAACTCCGCCTGCCCTCCCAGCCACAGGATAGGTGTTGGATTGGACACTTCATCCCCTTATCCCAGAGAGCCGAACCCCACACTCTTGCCCTCTGTGGAACCAGCAGAGCTGTTTCTCCCTAACCCCCAACCTCATCCCACCTGCAGGTTCTGCTCCATCTCCTCGTACAGTTTATCCAGCTCCTGTGCACGGTCCTGCAGCAGGACGTTGGCCTCGCGGTGCCTCCTGCTCCACATGCTGTACTCCACTTCGCTCACCTCCTTGCTGGCCAGGCATAAAGTCCTCAGTGTCTCTTCTGCGAAGTGCTGCAGAAATGAGACATCAGGTCTCCCTTCCCATGACCAGGATTACTCTGATGGTGGACCAGCACATCAGTCCAACCAGCCATGATGCTCCCATGAGCAAAGCCAGAGATCCTCCAGGATCTAGGGGTCTCCCTCTGGGCTCTGACTCCCTCCCCCTATCCTACATCAACCCCATAAGCAGCCTTGCAATGCAACTGGTCCATAGAGAACACCAAAGGTGGCTTTGACACCCTCTTGGCCCCTATTCCATATTCAGGGGAGGCTCCAAGAGCAGAAGGAATACAGAAGGACCAAAATCCTGAAGCCAGAGGGAGAAAGAGCAGCAGGGACACCTGGGGACTCCAGGAGAGCCAGCCCAAAGCCAGTAGCATGGAGACCAGCCCTTTCCACCCCAGACTCACATCCAGCACCATCTCGGTGAAGGTCTCGTTGGGCCCTCGCCTCTGCAGCCTCTCCAGGATAACCGTGTCAGCCCCCTTGGTGTAGAGCCGAATCCTGCCCTGGTGGTCTCGCACTGGGAAGGAGGGAGGGAAGGAAGCAAGGAAGGAAAGGACAGCTTAGGTACCCAGAGAGATGGCTCTCACTCATTCCTGTCCTCGTGCAATGGCCATGCTGCAGAGGACACTACAGGGGACACTGGTGCTTTTCTACTGGAAGTCATAGGAAGACCATGGTCGATCTACATCACCATGAGGCAGGATCAGACCTCAAGGATGGTCAGTTCCTTACACGTCTCCTCTGAGCCCCTGATTTACTCACTCTCTCTTGGCTGCTCAAACCCTTACGCTGCCTTCATTGAGGTATTGTGGTGAGCAAAACCCCAGGGATGACGGGGACAATCCTTAGGATGCCCTGTGCCAGTTGTGGTCAATCACAACCATCCCAGTGCCCTACTCAGTAGGGCTGAGTACAGAAGGGATACTTCTGTGTTCTTGCTGGGGGAGAAGGGGGGAGCGCTGAGACACCCTGTCCCACTCACCCAGGACAGACATTCTCTTGCGATCGCTGTTGAAGTCCAGCATGGCTAGTACTTTGTATGTCCTCTTCATCCCCAGCTCACTGATAGTGATGGTATCTTGCGTTCGGGCCAGAAAAACATACCCCAGGTTCTTGGCTGCCAACACCAGTGCCTCTTCATCTGGTGAAGCTGCCTGATAAACCAGCTGGTCTGCAGAAGAGCAGCAGGAGTTAGACAAGGAGACTCCCAGCCAAGCAACTCTTGGACTTCTGAAACACCCTGTTCTTTCTCAGCACCAACATTATCTATGGAGGCCCTAAAATCCAAGCCACCAGGTTTGGGAAACCCAGGCAGGACAAGCGCCCAGCCAGCAATGGATTATCCCTCCCTGTGCTTCTATTCCAAATAATTAACTTTAAAACAAACCCAAATGTATACATCTGTGATGCCAGAACAGTGATCCAAAGCATTCCTGGGCTCTCACACCACCTGCACCCCCACAGCAGCGCTTTGCTGTGTGATGGAAAAAGCCATGGTGGCCTCAATGCCTTGAACGGCAGCTCGACCCTGCTCCGAGCATCAACCATGGCAATTGCTGTGGCCAACCCACCGCCCTTCTCCTCCACCATAACCGTGTGGCAGAGGGCCAGCAGCCTCAGGAACTCTCGCAGCACGGGGTCTTTGTCTTGCCAAGCGGCTTCCAGCAGCGTCGTGTCACAAAAGTCCAACTTGTTCTTCCTGTGGTGGCTCCAGGTCAACCCTGACCCCTGCAAGAGGTAGAGGCAGGGCTGCAGGCACCCAAGAGAGACCGAGCACGGGGTTCTGCACTGGGGATGCCACTAGGTCACAATGCAGCCACCCTGTGCTGGCATGGTCCCATCAGAGATCCGTAGACACAGAACCAGAGCTCGTGAGCTAAGCTCTGCATTGGGGTTGAGTATAAAAAGGTTGGAAATAATTAAAAAAAAATATTAAAAAAAATCAGAACTGCATGATTTCTGTTCCCCTGTCCTGAACTGGCATCTGAGAACTGGCAAACTCGCCAGCCTGAGTAAGCACAGGCCTCTCTCTTGCAGTGTAGGAGCCCAGGCTGTGCCCCAAAATAAAGTCTGGTCCTGCTGCTGATGTCATCAATAATTACTACCGCTTTGGCCCTGGAGAGGGGCAGCATCTGGCCCTACATGGGAGAGGGGGGTTACGCACCGATGGCTGCGTGTTCTCATGGCCCGTGCCGCCACCTGCCAAAACAAAAATAGCGTCATTAGCAGAGAGCTGGCAGGGTGGGCTCCAAGCCATTTCTCTAGAAGGGGCTGCTGCTTCTGCTGGCCAAAAGACTGGCAAAAAGGGACAGGCTTCCAGTGTCTACTTGGTGCTGGTCCTGAGCCAGGCTGTGGGATGTCCAGGTCCGACTTACTTGGCTCTTGGACTGTTCAGACTTTCAATACCTTTTTCATGTTAAAAATCCAGCTCTAGCCTTCACCCACGTTTCCTGGGAGACTCCGCAGTTGACCAGAGACTGGTGGGACTATGGCGATGCTGCTGTCACAGAGGTGCTACATTGTACATCAGGCAGGGGAAACCTGTGTTCATTCCTGATTAAAAAATTTGCCAGATTGATTTTTCTCTTTTTTGCTTTTTTCACTGTCCATTTGTCCCAAATGCCTGATACTTATCGCAGGAAAAAGGAGTTCCATGAAAAAGCTCTGACCTGCCCCACTTGCTAAATTTCATTACATTAAGTATTGAGATAGCACCCAAAAGCCAGACAAGAGCTCAAGTAAGTGGAGCAACAAGAAAGGGAAGGACTTGGCAATTCTCGGGTTTCTGAGGGGAAAAACAAGCAAAATAATAAAAAACCCAAAACAAATGAAACCAGACCAACCAACCAACCAACCAAACAAACAAAACAAACCCCAAACCAACCAACCAAACAAACAAACAAAAAAAACAACCAAAGAATAATTACATGCATTCACTGTAAAGAAATAACATGAAATAATTCCTTCATCTCCTCCATAAATCACCTGGAAGCCTCAAAGTGCCCAGATTTGGAAATCAAGCTGGAGGTTCACCAAAGAATGATGCAAAGAAGAAAAGCAAAACCTCCTTATTCTCTCCTTCATAGAAAATAAAAATCCATGGTCTTCACTGGTCCATCACCCCATGGCTCCTCTGCCTGCCCTGTCCTGGATCAGCTAATCATTATTCTAGGTCGGATCCACCTCACTCAGACTCTGTGTTTGCCATGGGGCCGTGCTGAGGTCCTACACCAGGCTCCCTTTGCTATCAGGGAAGACCAAGCTGATCTCAGCAGAGTTTGGGGCATGATACATCATCTGAAAGGCAGGCTCGCATCTTTGGTCGGCAGAAATGTGCCCTGACTTCATGCACCAGGAGCATGAGACAAAGGTGCTTGCAGGCGTGGTGGCCTGTGCAGAGCACCAGTAACATGGTCACAAGATGAGAACCAGATGAATTCCTACAACTTCTGACGACTCACTGTACCACCAAGACCAATCCACATGCCCCAAGCTTCCTAGCAAGCCAGGAGGAGTGGAAAGAGACAAAGTGGCCCAAATTCAAGGTCTACTTCACTCACAAATCTCTACAAACTTGCATCCCCAAAAGTTACCATAGATAGTCCCGTTGATGCAGCATTTCTTGAAGCTCATCACATTTTGTGTCAAGGTGCCAGTCTTGTCTGAGAAGATGTACTCAATCTGGCCGAGCTGATCATTAAGGCTGGTGCTTCTGGCTTTTGCTGGAATGTCCTTGGCAGCGTAATACATTTCCAGATCCCAGTTGATAAAAAAGCTGTTCACCAGATAGATGAATTCAAACCTGTGGAGTCCAATAGAAGAAAACTTCCACTGGGGAAGGAGATACTTTCACTCCTGTCCCAAGTGGCTCTTGGGGATCTGACATAGGACAAAAGGGCAGAGGGGACTCCACACATGGCTCCTGTTGCTCTGAGCTTGAGGGAGGCAAGAGGGTTTTCATTGTTCATGGCCAGTTTCCCAGAAGGCTCATCATCCCAGACTGAGAGCCCACTGGGTCCTGGGTAACTGGGCCACCCTCTGGAAACCTGGCCTTTGACAAAAGTCATAGATCTAGAGATTCAGTGAAGGGCTGAAGTTTGGAAACTGCTTCTTCCAGCACGCATATTGTGCTTATTGCCCAGTCACAGCTGCTCTGCCCTTCTTTTGCCCACCCTGCTGCTGCTCAAGGGGGAAGCACCACCAGTCTCATCCTCAGCTTGCCCACAATTTCCATCAGTACATCCATCTGTGCATCTCATTCCTGGCTTTCCTCTGAGAAGATATCAAGTCACATCATCAATGTTTGTAAGACACCCCCAATCCATCCCCACCCTCTCACTTGTAGAAGAACACATGGGGATGATTGCTGAAGGTCACAACTGGATCTTTTATAACAGCCTAATTTTGCGGCTGTAAACCAAGGTGCCAGCTGACGGCCAAGGACAGCACGGTGGGTACTGATTTCTGATCACTTCCAAGCTCTTACGTTATATACATGGACATGGGTATGATGATGCTCAGGAGGATCGTGAAGCCCCAGAAGTTGAAGAAGGCCTGCTGGGCAGGAGTTGTGTGCTTGTAGAGAGCAGAGAGGTAGCTGTGCTTCTCCTGGAACATCTTGACCCAGAACCCGGAGGCAATGGCGAGGCAGAGCGATATGACCAACAGCACCAGGAAGATCTGAGATGGGAAGCCAAGATAAGAATGGCCTATCACTCAGAGCCCACCAGTCTCTTTTCTAGGACCAACCATTGCTCTTTCCAGACTGTTTGTCTCATTTAGCTGTAAACTTGTGGGAAGGTTTCCTTGTGTCTGAGGCTGGTTCTCAGAGCTCATTCTGGGCCAAGATGAAGGATCACAGCACATATTTCAGCTTGATACCTCAGTGAAACCCAATTTCACACCCTCCTGATTGCCTCAGATACCATTTCCTTGGACAGGATGTCCTGCAGCCTTTCTGCTGAACTGCCAGGAAACAGAGCAATGCTAATAGCCAGTATGAGAGATGATGACACTTAACCACCAGGAGCAGGAGTAGGAGCCATCCAGTTCCTCATCATGTTTTGCTTCCCACAGAGGAAAGGCTTCTCCTTCCTCCATCCTCCATCTAAGCTGCTGAGCCACAGCCTGCAGGTCCCTCAGAACAAAATGCCTCCTCAGACTTGCACAGTTATGAGGTAGTAAAGCAGGGCATGAGGACTTGGAGCTCCTGAATCCTCCAGCTCCCTGTTCCATGGGGCTGCTCTTCACCTGAGGAGTCAGAGCTGCCAGCATCCAGGGTTTAAGCAGCACAACCACCATGCAGACTGCTCCACACACACCCAACAACTGCTGCTTCCTGAGAACACCACTTGGGATTTGCCCATAACATGCTAACCCCAAGATATTTTGAGCAAAATATTGCAAGCCAAAGAATCAACCCAGCAGCCTCTCATGAGAAGACTAGTGAGCAAACCCAGGAGGCCAGTAGACCAGGGCAGGAGGTGTTTGCACCACACTCACTATGATCACCAGCCGGTCCATCATGCGGTCCAGCTTGGTTTTCTTCCGCTTGATCTTTCCACAGTTCCTCATAATTTTGGAGTCAAATCCTGGACAAGAAACATTTCAGAACTGAAAAAACAAGTCCAGAGCCACAAGAAGGTTGACTTGCAGCTAAGTGATGCTGGTTTTCTCCATAACAACATCTCCCCACCTCTGAAGACTTCAGAGGACCTCATCTCTTGGTTAGTGGTTAATCAAGCCGTGGCTGCACACAAGAAGTGCTGCTTACACCAGGTCTTATCCCTCCCCTCTACCCACAGCTACTCATGGCCAAGCTCTCAGCTGCACTGAGCCACAAAGTGGAGTGGATCCAGGTGAAATATAACCTGGGATGAGTAGAGGGTTGGTATCAACACACCATCTCCCTGACAGTGAGCCCAAAGCAAAGCTTAGGACCATCTTCTGGGGGCTTGGTTTCAGTGGTGGATCCTCCCACTTTGTATCAGCTGAGCTGATGTCAGAAGCTCTTGGGTGGCTTAAAAAAAACCCAGGGACATGGATATTTTCTGCCCTTCTTGAGCACTCACCAGTGTAGATAACCAAGCCGTAGCAAACATCAGTGTTGCGCAGCTTGCAGCCTCGCAGCAAGATCCTCTCGCTGTCAAGTGAATAGGTTTGGCCCCTCCACTCCAGTATGCCCATGAAGCTGTGCATGCGGCTGTTGGGCTCCTCGCAGGTCACTCTCCCTTGAGCAGAGGGAGCGAAATGGAGGAAATGAGAGGACCTTCCTCTCCCCTCACCTCTTACATCTGCCCGCTCCAAAAAGGGGTGCTGAGGGCTTCTTGGGGAGATCCAGGCTTTGCCAGGGCATTTCCAGATCCAGCTGAGTTACAGATAGCTCAAATGAAGGCCAAGGTGGAGGGACACCCTGTAGTGCTGGGAGGGTGTCTGGGAACTGCCCTGGGCTATAAAACTGGAGAAGGTACAAACACAACCCCTTTCCTCCACAAAGCCTCTGAGAGGGCCATCTGCAACCTTTGAAGACCAAAAGGGAAAAAACCCAGGGTCTGAGACCAGGTTTTGGGAGCTTTACTCCAGGTAGAGAGAAGGTGCACAACCCTGATCAATCTGCTCTGCTGGGTAAGGGCCTCCATGTAAGTTCTTTGGCTCCTTGGAAGCAGGAGCAAGTGCAACCTCCCCTTGGACTGATGGCACTTGGTCCCTGAGGGGACAGAGACTTCCTAAGGCTGAACCCATCCCATCCTGGTGGGATGGCCACATCCTTCCTTGTCCAGGAGACTCACCATCAAAGGCAGCCATGCTCTCCTCGCTCACCAACTCCTGGTGGGTGACCAGAAGAGCTTGTCTGAACTTCAGGTTTGTTTCCCTGTGAACAAGAGCCAAAAATAAAACCCCATGGGGAGACAGAGCTGTTGATTCTGCTGTCACACCCATGGGACAGAGACAGATGTTAATTACTGGAATGGTGGCAATGAAAAGCAAGATAGGGACTGCCATTGAGCTCTCATGCAGGGAGACAGCCCTGGTCCTGAGACCCTGCCATGAAATCATCCTGCAGATGGTTTCATAAAGCTGCTGTCCTTACAGAGGGAAAGAGGTGCCCGAGGTCACCAGTTGCTCTATGGATGCCTCAAAAGTGGTTCCAGACTCCCATTTTCAAAATATGGGGCTCCAATCCCATTTCTACGATGTATGTAGGTTTAAATATCAGAGAATCACACCCCCCCACATGGTTTCTGCTGGACTTGCAGCCCTCCCAGCTTGCCTGAGCCTCTGATACAGGGGAGGCCTCGATACTTGGAGGCTTCAGCCATTGGCTGAGGTGTCCCTGCTCCTCTCCTCCCACATCAATAGTGGTCCCTCGCCCCTCTCCTCACCCATCAATGTCGGCTGTTTCCAGGTAGCACAGGCTGCTGGGCTCTGAGCTGCACAGCAGGAGCATGTCGGCCTTTAAGAGCAAAAAGCGAGGGGAGTGCCCCCAGCTGAGCACCTCCTTGCTGAGACTGTCCCCCCAACAGCCGCAGTGTGCAGCCAGCTCCAGGGCCCTGCTCACCGGGATGAAGCTCTCCTTACGCAGGCGGACTATGTCCCCAACACAGATGTCACGCCATTTCTGCCACTGGAAGCTGCAGAAGAATTAGGGGAGAATTTTTTATCCTTGTAGAACAGTGGTAGCAGGGAGTATGAATGTTTCTGTCCCCTGGACCATCCTGTGTCTGTCCCAGCTTCTTGCATGAATGGGGTCTCTAGTTTGTTTGTTCCTCTGCCTCCCACCTGCATGATCGAAGGATGGCAAAAGTACCCATTCATCACATTTATATCCCTTGTATCTACAGGTGATAGTGGCTTTCAACCCCTTGGCCACAGGTGGGAGATATTGGTCCTTCCCTGGACCAGTGTTTACATCACTCTGTGGGTTAGATAAGAAGATCTGGAGGAACTTCTGCAGCCAGGAGCCTCCTGCACTTCTGCAGCCTCCTCCCAGCATATCACAGCAAATTAAGGCTTTTTTAGACCTGTTGTCTGTGACTGGGATACAATCATCTCTACCAGGGAAAAATCTACCAGCAGCAGATTTGGGAGGTGATGGGAGTTTGCAGAGTCAGGGACATTCTCACCAAAACCCTTAGCTGCTCTGCTCAAGGATACTCAACACCAGATGATCCATCGTTCCACACAGGCCTGGAAACAAGGGTACAGCTTCCCAAACCCCTCACCTCTTCCCAGACAGGATTTCACAGGGCCTGCTGTTGATGTTTCTGTCACTTTGGTGACGGCCCTGTGCAGGAGAGAGAAACAAAAGAGGTCAAAAGAAAGGGATGTGCTTTGCCAGACTTCCTTGTCCCATGAAAATAATCCTTTTAATGCCACAATCTGCCTCCTCAGCCCCATGGCAATATCTGCTTTCTGAAGCAACTGGAAGATGTATTCTGATGAACAAAGAGGCAAAAATTCCCCTGCAGTGTTTCTGAGAACCAACCTGGGAATATTGCCATTGGTGAAGGTATTAAAGATGACAGAGATGGGGGTCTAGACCCCAGGAAAAGCAACAGGTTGGTCACATCCTTCCCAAAGGGTGATACAAAGTGTTTTGGATGTGGCAGAGTTGATGGTACCTCAGGAACAATGAACTACAGCAACTCCCAAGCTTTTTGGTTCGCCCCATAGCAAAGGCACCCTTTCTGCTGACTGTCCCCACTCCCAGGACTTATACCCAACACTCACAGCCTTTTGCTCCAACTCATACTCACAATATCATCAATCAGGTCTCGTAGCCCCCGGATGGTGAGAAGGCAGCTCAAGGGGAACAGCAGAGTGAACCAGGGCAGCGTGGAGATCTCAGGGAAGGTCTGGAGAAGGAGAATTTTAGACCATGGATACAACTTTCATCCAAACCTAGGACGCTTGAGATACCTCTTCACTCCCAGCTCCCCTCCCCAGCCAGCACTGGAGGATGGCAGGGACCCGTCTAAGATGAATAAAATCAACATCTCTGCCTACAGAGAACTATTTTGTTGAATTTCCACATCTTTTTAAAGTGGTCATGAGAAATTCATGTGGGTTCTTGAATGTGGAGGGTAGGATTTCTATTTAAGTGTGGTCTACACGAACTTTGCTTACATCCAAACGCAATCACTTTAAAGTAACCAAAATCAACTTAGGTTAAACCCCTGGGAGTTCGTGAAAGACAATGAACACCACTGAAAAGCACCATCATTGACACCATTTTAGACCAGGGTCCCCTACTCTGAACGCCAGACAACCCTCCTTTGCCAGACAGTGTCACATACACTTGCTCTTGGTGTCCATCTCACCTGTAAGAGGATGACAAAGACGAAGTAGACATTTGCCATTCGGTGGAACTGCTCATAGAGGTTCAGTGGCAGGAAGGTAAAGATGTTGTACTTGGCTGTCTTGATGGCGTTGCCCTGCACAAGAAAGGTGCCACATGAAATCAGGGATTTGTTTTGAAAAGATCAACATTATTCTGGTATTTTTAGGACTTTTCTTGACATAAGAGATGCTTTTAAAAATTTACCAAAGCCATAAAGAAAAAAGGAGATTTATTAGAGCAAAGGGCCATATAAAATTGGAACAAAACAATTTGCTTCCATATCTAACAGACTCGCAATTAGATGGTCATTATTTAGCTGGAAAAATAAATAAAACTGTCTTTGTTCAATCAAAATTTTTTTGAAGTCTTTTGATATGACCATCAGACTGAAAAGCATCCTTCATACAGTTCCGCCCCTTGGCTGACAGCTTCAGAGGGCACCTGGGGCACCAGGCATGGAGCAGCCCTTCTTCACTGAGGGCTACGTGTGGGACTCTCCATCTTACTGGAGCATCTTTGCAGCTTCTCTGTCATATAACCTCAGAGCACCAGAGCTCAAGCTGCACAAAGAAAAGGCCCAGGATAACTCAGGTTGACTCACCGCGTACTTCTTCTTGCTCAGACAGAAGGCAAATTTCTTCTGGCACTGCATGTGGTAGTTGCGGTCATTGGCCCTCACCTCCCAGGTGAAAGCTGGAAAAGCAAGTGGATATCCACCAGCTCTCAGCAGAGCCAGGCCCTGATCACCAGCCTCTGGCCTCCAAGGATACAATGACCTGTGATGGTGCCACTGGGCTCATGGTGACCCACTGCTGGCAAGTGCTGGCAAGTGCTTCCATAGTGCACCTACAGCTTGAGACCTACTGGAGGTACAAGTGGGACAGAGCTGGGTCTTTGGGGTCAGCTGGGTCACAGAGTGGACATAAAGGGAGCAGAAAACTTCCAGAGATGTAGGACTGCTGCCCACACTTCTCCCCTCTCAGCCTCAGGCTGACCATTTGGGCTCAGGTTCTGGTTTAACAGTATAATCAGGCCAGGTGAAGGATGACTCCTCCAAGAACATTCTTTCAAAGCTGGTCATTCTTCTCCTGATTTCATTTTTGCTATCCCAGTGCAGATATCTCCAACCAAGGGACATCCCAGCTATGTTCCCCAACTCCTGCACCCCAGCTGACAGTCCGTCCTTCCAGACCATTTCACCCAAAATTTGTTTCTTTCCCATCTCAAAACTCTGTCCCACAGTCAACTTTCTCATAAACTGGCTTANACCTCAAAACATTTATTGCACACTGACCTGGCAGATGCTTCTTTCCATGCAGGCAGCCCGGGGCTGGGTCTTGGGCAGCCATGATGGCACCACTGCCAGGATCTAGGGACAAGGAGAACCAAAGGTATTTGCAATGCCTGGCAATGACAGTGCGATCCCACCAGGATGCTCCCATATCCCAAAGCTCTCCACCTCTCCAGGGTAAGACATCATGTAGAAGACACTCTTCTGAGCATGGCTGGGGCTGGGTGTCTTCCCCAGAGCCCCAAATTCCCTGAAAGGAGGGGTAGCCAGAGGGCATTTGGTCTCTTCTCCCAGGTAACAGAATCATAGAATGGTTAGAGTTCAAAGGGACCTTAAAGATCGAGTTCCACCCCCCCTGCCCTGGGCAGGGACACCTCCCACTAGAGCAGGTTGCTCAAAGCTCCATCCAGCCTGGCTTTAAACACTTCCAGGGATGGGGCATCCACAGCTTCCCTGGGCAACCTGCTCCAGTGCCTCACCACCCTCACATGAAAGAATTACTTTCTAATATCTCATCTAAATCTCCCATCTTCTAATTTAAAGCCGTTACCCCTATTCCTGTCAATACACTTCCTGACAAAGAATTGCTCTCAAGCCCTCTTGTAGGTTCCCTTCAGACACTGGAAGGCTGCTCTAAGGTCTCCCTGGCGCCTTCTCTTCTCCAGGCTGAACAAGCCCAGCTCCCTCAGCCAGTCTACACAGCAGAGGTGCTCCAGCCCTCTGATCATCTTTGCGGCCCTTCCTTGTTCCCTGTCCTTTCTATGTTGAGGACTCCAGAGCTGGACATAGGACTCCAGGTGGGGTCTCATAAGCACAGAGCAGAGATGTAGAATCACCTCCCACAACCTGCTGGTCACACTTCTTTTGATGCAGCCCAGGATGGGGTTGGCTTTCTGGGATGTCAGCGTGCACTAATGGCTCCTTTGACCTTCTCATCCACCATCACTCCCAAGTCCTTCTCCTCGGGCTGCTCTCCAGCCATTCTCCGCCCAACCTGAATTTGTACTTGGAATTGCCATGTCCCAGGTGCAGGACCCTGCACTTGGTTGAACTTCATGTGATTTGCACTAGCCCACCTTTCCAGCTTGTCTAGTTCCCTCTGGATGGCTTCCCTTCCCTCCAGCACCATGGGGCTTGGTGTCATCAACAAACTTGCTGAGGGTGCACTCTATCCCACTGTCCATGTCTCCAACAAGGATGTTAAATAGCACTGGTCCCAGTACCAACCTCTGAGGAATGCCACTTGTTACCAGCCGCCACTTGGACGTTAAGCCATTGACCACAACCCTTTGAGTGCAGCCATCCAGCCAGTTCCTTATCTACTAAGTAGTCCATCTATCAATTCTATGACTTGCCAGTTTTGAGACCAGGATGTCGTGCAGGACAGTGTCAAATGCTTTGCACAAGTCCCAGTAGATGACATCTGTTGCTCTGCCCTTGTCCACCAAGTCTGCGGCAGTATCGTAAAAGGCCACCGTATTTGTCAGGCACAATTTGCCCTTGGTGAAGCCGTGCTGGCTGTCTCCAGTCACCTCCTTGTTTTCCATGTACCTTAGCAGAGATTCCAGGAGGATCTGCTCTATAATCTCGCCAGGCACAGAGGTGAGACTGACCGGCCTATAGTTCCCTGGGTATTCTTTTTTCCTTTTTTTGAATATCAGGGTAATATTCCCCTTTTTCCAGTCAGTGGGAACCTCGCCAGAATGCCACAATTTCTCAAATATGATGGAAAGTGGCTTAGCAACTTCATCCACCAGCTCCCCCAGGACCCATAGATGGATTTTGTCAGGTCCCATGCACTTATGCACTTATGTCAGGTCTTCATCCATGCCCAGGTGGTGCTCCACACACTTTAGCTGGTCATTGACATAGAGGGCAACACCCCCTCCCTGTCTGTGCAGCCTGTCCTTCCTGAAGAGTCTGTCTCCCTCCATTCCAACACTCCAGATCCCTTCTCAGTGTTCTCTGAGACACTCGGTAGCTTTGGCATGGGTCACCTCTCAGACCCACCTTTGCCCAGTCCCTGCTGCCCATAACAACTCAAAGACATTTTTCCTCTCTGAGGAAGTTATGGGAAATCATTTGAAGTCGTCTGCAAGGAGCAGGAGCTCCCCCTGTCCTGCCATCACACCCGAGCGTCCCTCATACCCAGGGAGCAGCCACCTTCATCAATTACAAGATTTCCCTTACACTCAGTAGCTCAGTGACCTTCCCTGCAGGGATGTTGGGGAAGACTAATTAATGTTTGTGAAGTGCTTTGTGATCCTTACATGAAAGGAGTCAGTGAGGTATGAAGCATTAATTACCTTATTATTAAATAATCCCACACAGAGGCCTGCCCCTGCCATTATTTTTTATCTCAATCCTTTGATCACTTCTTTTGTCCATTCTTTCACCAAAGTGCCCACTTCTAATGCTCCTTCTGGTACAAGGCAAGTTTGATACTGGTTGGTTGCTGACACGATGCTGCCCTGAGACAGTCATGGGTGCCACCAGCTGGGCCAGACCTGTCCCCTCACCCCTGAACAGCAACATGGGCAGCACCCTGGCCCCTGCATCCAAGAGCTTGCCCCAAAATAGCTTTGATCCAGAACATCATCCTTCTTTACCACCAAGGACTCAGCATTTGTCACTGTACTTGGATCCTAAATGTCACCCATGAACTCAGCATGTTTGGAGCCCATCTCTGTGTTCACAGCACCGTTGAGAAGGAAGGAAGGGTTGTGGGGAGCTGCTGTGCATGGTGGGACACTCATGCTACATCCCACAGCTCCAACTACCATTTGTCCCAGAGATAAGAGGGAGTGGGAAGAGCGGCGATACCTGGAGAGACGAGATTTCTTCCACAGCCAGCTGCACAGGAGCCCCTTGGTTCCCAGACTGGCTGTTCACATTTTGGGAACATGTTGGCAAAGGATTTGATGCAGAGAGATGCAAATCTCCCACTTTCCTCCCTGCTGTCACCCTACTAGTGTCCTTGGCCCAGTGGAGCTGTCACTTTGAGACAGCTTTCCTTGCAGACAACCAGTTCTGGGCTACACCTGGTTGCAGAGGGACAAGGATGGGGGGACACCAAATTGCCCCCATTCTCCTTCTCGTCAGGCATGTTTCCCAGCCTCCCCCCAATAGAGGAGTGGGCTCCCCCAGCTACGCAGGGATACCTGCTCCTCATGGAGCATAAACAGGGCCAAAGCATACGGGGTAAATGGAGGTACTCACAGCATAGGGAACATCCAATAGGAGACAAAATAAACCTTCAAGACCAGGCTGGATGGGGCTTTAAGCAACCTGGTCTACTGAGAATTGTCCATGTCCATGGCAGGGGGGTTGGAATGATCTTCAATGTCCTTTCCAACCTAAATTATTCTCTGGTTCTATGAATCTCAGGGTATCCAGAATGGGGAAAACTGAGCCACCTGCTCACCTCTAAACCAGGCAGTGCCCCCTGGTTTGTACTGATGGAGATCACCATCCCTCCTGTGACTCCATCCTCAGCACTGGGCAAGGGCACAGCAAAGTCCTCACCAGCCTATCCATCCTGCAGTCCCCAATCATCGCCAAGCAGGGCAGAAACAGAGATGGCACCAGGGTCAACCCCAAGCCCAGATCTCCAGTCAAGCTTGTGATGATGAGGTAGGTGCAGATTCAAGCCAGGAAGTCAACATGCAGGTCAGGATCGGGTCTGGTGACAAAGGCTGGGGTGAGACATAGTCCAGCCTGGGACATGACAGCTCCAAGGTCAAGCCAGAAAGTCAGTTCATGGGTAGAGGGCCAGGGCCATGTGTGAAGGGTTGGGTCTATGGCAAAGATGGAGACACACCCACCTACAATAAAGCTTAGGCGAGGATTGAGCCCCAGGGCTGACCTTAAGTACAGTCCTGTGGCCATGGCCAGGTGCGAGGCAGGTCCCACAAGAGGCTGCTTGGGGCCATTAATGTCTGTATTATTCTCAGGGCCCTGACTGTTGCCCAAAGCACCTTCTGATCTTGCTCCAGGACATTAATATTCAAGCTGAGTCTGACAGTAGTGTGTGCCAAGATGTTTCCTTGAGCTTGCTGCTTCCAAACCAGCTTCAACCAAAGGGTCTAACCCTGCCTTGCCCTGCCCTGAGTCTCTCCAAGGTACACTGGAAGGCCTTAGTCTTTTTTGTGGTCAGTCTTTAGGGTCCCTCTCCCACCCAAGATCTGGCCTGCAGTTGAATAGTCATCAATCATCTGCTGGCTTGGCATCTCTCAGCCCCATTGTACCCAGTAACCATTGCCATTATCCCCTCCTGGGCGCTTGTCTGCTCCAAAGCAGGATGCCAGACTAAAGTACAGCTCATTAAGCACCTGCAGTTGGCGGATGCAGGACCCTCCCTTGGAGCTGAGCCCTTGGAGCAGGGGGAAAAGGGAATAAAAAAAGAGTGATTCAAAGCTGGAAAAATAATTCCAAGGAGTTACCCAAGAAAAACTCAATTCCAAAAAATTCTCTCTATGGACCTCACTCGTCACCTCAATAATTAGCAATAAAACCGCACACTGGGTAGGCGGGAACAGGCTGGAAGCAGGTGCCAGGGAGCCCTGCCAGCCCCAGCTCTGTGGGCTGGTGGCCAAATCCTGTACTCGCCCCAGTCTGGGGCTTCCCAGGGCCAAAACGTGCCAGCGATGTCTAAAGGCACAGGACATCCTCTGACCTCTGCTCCACACCTCATCTGGACCAACAGTGCCTTATTAACCTACAGGGTGTTCCTCCAACTCCATGCCCAGGTTGACCCAGTTAGTCCAACCAACCCGGTAGGGAACATCCTGACCCACTGGTCCCTGATGTCCCCAGCTATAAAGCAGCTGTGCCATGCTGCTGGGTGCTAACAAGACCTTTCTTACTGCAAAAATGTAGGTTTTGGCTAGCAGAGGTTTGTGTGGCTGAACACAGAGCAGTTTTAAGCAGGAACAGGCACTGTGCCACAGGGGTTTGACCGGGGAGAGTGAGACACGTGGAGATTTATGTCGGTTGGTGCCGTGGCCTGCTGCCATGGGGGCTTGTTCCCGAAATCTCGGGATAAACGTTGAGCTGTTGTTTGGTACAGGAATTAGTGAGAGATGTTGGGCTCCCTGGGAGCACCCAGCAGACACAGCACAGCTAGTGCTTGTGGCTGGGGCTTTCTGGTCACCTTTCTGCTCCTCCTAGACACAAAAACAGGAGAGTAGGGGACCATCCTGCCCCCCTGTCCCCTGCCCAGGGCTGGTGGGTACTGCCATAACCAGCCTCGCAAGCGCTGCTGTTGTTTACCTGATTGTGGTACTCCTGGGGAACACCAGCTGGTGTCCCACCACCCTGGGGACCTCCAACCACTACCAGCTCCAAGCTGCCATGACTCCAGCATGGCCCCATGGTGACAGCCGTGGGTGACACCAGCCGGGCAATGAGTGGGTGAGTGGGTGCCTCCTGGCTCATGCTTCCTCCTGCCCTCGTCACACCGGAAACACCCCCGCGCCCCGGCTGGGTGGATCACCGCTCGGGGTGGATCACCGCTTGTGAAAGCCTCTCGGGGGTTTTCCCCCAGCTCTGAGGATGTGCCGAGGCCATGAGTTTCCCTCTGCTTGCCCTATTTTTCCACCCGTCTTAGTGCAAATTCAAGTGAAACGGTGGCTGCCCCATCCGCTCCTCTGTGTCCAGGGGCCAAAGGCAGCGTCGTTAGGAGGGGGCGGTGTTGGGGGGGTGTCCCTGGGCTCTCCACCTCTCCCCACAGGGGTGCAGATCCCAGGAGAGCCCTGAAGGACTGGCCGGCAATGAGCCCCCCCTCTGCCCCCCAGGTCCCGGTCGGCACCCATGGGTGCCCCGAGGGTAGAAGGAGGAGGAGGATGGCAGCTCCTGGGACCTACAGCCTTTAGGTGAGGGGAACACCGTGCCACACTCCCCCCTGCCGTGTTCCCGTACCTGCACCGATCCTGTCCGCAGCCCCGCCGACAGCAAGCCGAGCTCCTGCTACCGCCCCCGGTGGCGAGCGAGACTGGTGCCACCTGCCCTGCCCGGGCGGGGATCGCGGGGACAGCCCACGCCACACCTCCAGCCCCGGGACCTGCCCACTCCCGTTCTGCCGCTGCCAGGGCGCCTCGCTGGGCACCCCCCGGGTCCCTTCTCCGCTGGGCACCCCCAGGACCCCTCCTCGCTGGCAGCCGGGCACGGGCTCAAAACCTGCCCTGATTTATCGTCTTGGCTCAAACCAATCCGGAGCTGCTGCCACAGGAGCCGTTTCGGAGGGATCTGCCAGGGGATGGGAACACGGTGTCGTGGCCAGGGTTCCAACGGGGAGGCAGGTAGTCCCAAACCAGGTCCGAGGACAACGGGTGGGCCCTAGAATCTCCGGGGAGGTGTTTAGGCAGAAAACAGGCAAATTTGGACTGCACCGGGGCTGAACTGTTTTCACTGGGAAGCACTCAGTCACCCCCAGAGTCTCCGGGGGTTGGGTCTCAGGCTGTTCTTTGAAGCTGAAGGAAGGTGGGAACAGGGGGCAGCTGAATAAGAGGAGGGCGAAGGCACAAACAAACCATGGCACCTCTGAGGACTGCAAACCCAGCTGGGGACAGAGGCTACTCTTTAGTGATGGCAGCTAAGGAGACAAGAGCCAGCCCAGTGTCTCCCGTCCCACCCAACACCCACAGAGAAGAGACCACATTAATGGTCCTGCCTTGGCTGGCACCAGATTAATTGCTTGCTACAATTAACCACAGAAACCTGGAGACAATTAACGAAGCGTATACCCAGCAGTTGGAGGTCCATAAACACCGCTGTGCCCACCCAGGGCTCCGGGTGACACCAGCAGTGGATTTGGGTGCATCCCCATTCCAGGGGCTGCTCCTGATAAAGGAAGGGGAAAACATCACCCTGCCCTTGCCCGAGGCTGCTCACCTGCTGCGAGAGAACGCATGTTAACAAGTTATTGCTAATCCTCACACAAAGACAGGCAGCATGTGTCACTATGAAATAAGCCAGTGGCTATGAGGGGGTCTCAGCTGGGAGGAAGAGGGGTCTGGGTGGCAGCAGGCGGGATGGGAGGCGTTGGTTTGATGCTCTGAGCTAATGTCAGTGGTGAGAGTGGGCAGACACCAGGGATTCTCCATCTTCAAGCCCGTTGGGGTCCAGCTGGCCCAGCTTGGAGTGATTTTTTGGATTTTCACCTGGTTGTGACTGTTAACATGACTCAACCCTGCTCTCCAAACACGAGCAGAGTTTCTCCCTTCCCACTCCACAAGCCCATCACCTGCCTTTCACACCTGTGAAAGCCTCCTGCCAGCTCCTCCCCCCGTGGGGCTGGTGCCAGGCCTTGGAGCAGCATCCATGAGGAAATTTGGTGTTTTGGCCCTCATCTCCCATCTTCTACCCTCTGCTGCTCCCTCTGCACCAGCAGCACGTGCAGCGCTGCAGCCTTGCAAAGATGCTTGGATGAAGGTGGCACCGGCACTGCTGCAACAGGCCAGTGGCCACTGGGGGCACAGTGGGGTTGCACCACAGCCCCAAACCTCCCCATGCCCCCGGCTTTCGCAGCCACTCATTGCTTCTGGCAGCAGCAGCCAGAGGCGAAGGAAGAAAAGGGATTTCCACATCCCACCCTAGTTTCCCCTCCACAGGGCACCTGGAAAGCGGTAACGCTGGCAGAGAGTGGCTGAGGTCACCCTGGCAACTGCAGGCACTGAAGGTGACATTTTTCCCAATCAATTGCCCCCTGCAATTAGCTGACACCCCTCCTCTCCCCACCAGGTGCAATTAAGTGAGTGGCAGGAGGCCGTGCACAGCCCAGTACTGGGGCAGAAGATGCTCCTCCGGGCGCTTCAATGACTGTCCCAGCACGTGCCCTCTCCAGGAGCAGAAGACTCCTGTGGGGCTGCCCCATGGCAGGGGTATCCAGATCCTCTCAGTCTTGCAGGGAGGAGTTAAACACCGGAGCCTGGTTTTTACCTTCACTCATGGACCGAGCAGGTCCAGGTTCCCCGTTCCATCTGGCTGAGCAGCTACAAAGCCCCATTTGTTCAGAGAAAATAATAATAATTATTATAATTTAGAAGCATTTTTCTGTGGTTCAGGGGTTGTTTCTCAGCCTGGGAACAGCCCCACATGCAGCTGGGACCTCCCCAGGCTCCTGTTAATGGCCCAAATTTTGGTTGGCCACCAGCAAACATGATGGTGGTGGCCATTGTGGCACAATGCACTGAAAGCACTGCCCCCAGGCATTGCTCTTGCTTCCCATGAGCCTCTGAAGCAGAACTGCAATGCCTTTGGCACCCAGCACCCACCTCCAACACCCAAAAATTCACAACCACCCCCAAAAACAGCACAACCAGGTGGCAGCCACCCTCCTTCCTGCCTAGCTCCCACACCCTCCTCTACTTCCTCCTCAGCTCCTGGCCACCCCAGGCCAGGAGACAGTACTGGGGAGGTGACAGAGCAGGTCACCCAGTTTCTCCCCTGCCACCAGCCCCTGCTCTCCAGTGTGACCTCGCTCACTGGTGGCTGGAGAGCGCAGGAGGAGTCCAGTCCCTGCATGACAGTGGGTCACCCACCTCCCCCTGCTGCAGGCTTATGGCTGGCTACAGAGACCCCCATGGCTGTTGAACCCCACAGTCCCCCTGCACTGCAGGGCACTTTAGGGGTCTGGGGACATGGGAGGGACACAGGCATCTCCTTCTGTCACCCCCGAGGGAAACTGAGGCACGGGGCAGAGCGGACAAGGACCAACCATGAGTCCCACCAGGGAGTGAGGAATGTAGAGGGAGCATACATGTTATGAGCTGCCTGGTCTCAGCTGCAGGAGAGACATGTAATGACCCTCACATGCCCAACTGGGCCCTAGGGTGCCCCAAACCTCTCCCCTCCTTACAAGAGAGCGGTTTGGGGGCTGAGACTGTGCTGATCTGCATTTGGAAATTCCCTTCCTGCTTGGGAAAGCGTAGCTGAAGGCAGGGGAGAGCAGCTGAGCAGCAGCCAGCACAGGAGCAGGACAGAGACCCCCCTCCTGCAGCCCCTCCACCCTGCCCAAACCGGCTCCGAGGACACAGACAGCCCAGTGGCACCAGCTCACTGGTAAGTTAGAACTTCAGTGGGAAAGGGGCCAGAGGACGTTTCTGCAGATCAACAGAGACACAGTCAGCAGGGATGGGGGGCGAACGCCTGGTGAGGGTGGGGACAGAGGGGCATTTGAGGTGCACCAGCACCTCTGAACTCTCAGCACCATCTCCCCTTGCTGGGGTGGAAATAGGGCCTTTTTTTTTGCACTTTCCCTCCCCAAACTTCAGCTCGCCCCAAAGGAGCTGCCTGTGGCAGCACAGCCTCCCTCCCCAGGGTCTCCCTGCTCCTTTCCTTCTCCAGATTCACCATCCAAAAACGGAGGGGATGGGGGGACAGGCAGTGCCAAGCCCTGGGGCCCTGCTTGTGAAGAACCCAAAAGGGGCAAAGCTTTTAAAGAAGCCCCTTGCTATGGTTCCTGTCAGAAATCTCCCAGTTCCAGCAGTGCCCTGGGAGACAAGGTTTTCCAGGGAAAATGAGGGTCTCGGACCTCTGAGGCAGATACTGAACACACACTTTCAAGACTGGTGTCCATCTGTCCATCCACGTGTCTAACGGCACACCTGAGGCTGTGATCACCTGGGACCAGGACTCTTGCAGCCCCTTGCAGGGGTGACCTGCAAGGTTGGGGACACGAGGGAAGCAGAGGGACTGGCCACCCTAAAGGGGACTGATGGCACCTGGGGCATCATGGCCAGAGCTTGGCGCTCGCAGCACCTACAAAGGCCATAAAGGTAGCCAAGAACACAGGTCAGCCATGACTTTTACAGCATCCTAAAGTAACCACTGCCATTGCCAAGCACTCACCAGCACGTTAAATAAAACACATTGCCAGTGAGGTCATCTAATAGCCTATTATTTTTTATTTGAACTTTTTACCTTCACCTCTTCCTCTGTGCTGACTCAGCTCCTTTGCATGGCACTTTAATTCCTGCCCCATTTGTGAGATTGATACAAGCTCTCCTGGGCAGGCTGCTCTGCTGGGGGCTCCTGCCCCAGCTCCAGCATGGAGACAAGAGGAGCCGGGACATGCCCCACCACTGTGCAGAGCTCAGGGCACTGCGAGGGGAGTGAGAATCACAGAAGGGTTTGGGTTGGAGGGGACCTCAAAGCCCACCGAGTGCCACCCCGTGCCCTGGGCAGGGACACCTCCCACCACACCAGGTGGCTCCAAGCCCCCTCCAACCTGGCCTTGAACCCCTCCAGGGATGGGGCAGCCACAGCTTCTCAGGGCAACCTGGGCCAGGCTCTCACCACCTTCACAGTCAAGAAGTTCTCCCCCACATCTCAGCTCCATCTCCCCTCTTTCAGGGTCAAACCCTTCCCCCTCCTCCTAGGGCTCCCCTCCCTCATCCGGAGTCCCTGCCCAGCTCTCCTGGAGCTCCCTGAGGGACTGGAAGGGGCTCCGAGGTCTCCCTGGAGCCTTCTCTTCTCCAGGCTGAAACCCCCCAACTCTCTCAGCCTGTCCTCCCAGCAGAGGGGCTCCAGCCCTCCCAGCATCTCCGGGGCCTCCTCTGGCCCCATCCAACAGCTCCACATCCTGATGTTGGTGGCCCCAGAGCTGGCGGCAGCACTCGGGGGGATCTCCCCAAAGCAGAGTGGAGCAGAGAGGCAGAATCCCAAACCACCCCTCCCACCCCCATTGGCCACACTTCTGGGGATGCAGCCCAGGGTGAAGGGGGTTTCTTGGCTGCCAGCACACAGGGCTGGGATTGCATTGAGCTGTTGATATTCTCATCCACCAATACCCAAGAAGGAGGAAGTTTGCACAGAGCAAGGACACAGTCCATGCCACACCAGGCACTGGGGCCACCACTTTGTCTCACACTCCCAGTGTGTTGGGTTGGGACTTTTGCAGTTGCTGAGTGGCACCAGTTTCATCCCTTTTCCTCCACCTCTCAGCTGACCCCACATGCTGGGAAGGTTGGGCTCTGGAGAGGCTCTTTGGGAGGATGCAGAAGAAAGTAAGTGGCTGCAACTCAAGGGGATGCTGGCTCAAGCAACCACCATCCCCAACTCAGCCACGGGTAGACCAGACCCAGACTTGGGAGCATGGGACTAAGTCAACACTCTTTTATTAAAAACAATTACAAAAAGTTACAGGTTACAACAGTTATGTACATCCCCAAAACCTCTTACCAACCACAAATATCTGGGTTTTACAGTGTTACAGCACCTGCAGGACAGAAGGGAGGGCAGCCCGTGTGTCCAATGATTGCTCTGACCCACATTGACAGCATGGGGGATCCCCCACCAGACAGGAACACCCCTCCCCGAAGACCCCCCCTACTCCAAAAACCTCATTTTAGCGGGTCACAGCCGAACCACGGTGAAGAGAAGGGGAATGACCAAGGTTCCCCCAGGCCGGCAGGACTCATGGCCACCTACTGCCATCCCCAAGCCCAGGCGCTTGGGACCAAGCCACACAGCCAGCTCCCCAAGCAGGACACCAGCGCGCTGGGTGTAATGGGACGGCTTTTCCGTGGAAGGCAGGTGCTGCAGGAGAAGGGGAAGGGAGCTGGAATTGCCTGTTGAGTAATAGGAGGAGCCCTGATGCAAGACCCAGCTGTGATCATTGGGGTGCTCCAGGGTGAAGACAGGGGTGAAGGCAAATGGGGGGATAAAGAAGGGAAAGAGGCAGAAGCAGGCACAAGCAACACCCCCTGCCCCTTCCCTAATTGGGAAGCGCTGAACCGGCTCTGTTGCTCCCACAGCCTGGGCAGGAACAGCGTTGTTCCCTGCAGGCGATGGGACAGGAGGAAAGGATGAGGTGTCCTGAGGCTGCTTTACCTGGAAGCCCCCCCGGCAGGGAAGGAAGCAGCTGCAAGGAGGGAGGGGGGTGTGATGTGACCCACAGGGGGTGGCAGGGAGCTGCATGGCCTGAAATTTGGGGTAACAAGGCTGGGAGCCCATGCCACTGTCCACCAGAGGCAACACCAAAGGGCTCAGGAATAACAAGAGCCTTCACAGTCCCCAACTCCCCTGGTGGCTTCAGGAGAGTCTGGCACTGGAAGCCACATACTCACAACTGAGGAGAGCAGTGGGATGGGGACAGTCCTCCAGGGCTCTACCAGCACTCTTCATCCCACGCAGAGGGGCCTGAGCAGGACACTGCCCACAGCACACAGCCCAGCCCCACAATTCCCACTGCCACGGTGGGGACATGCAGCAGGACACTGTGGGGACACGCAGCATGTCCCCAAACTGAGCCCAGTGCTGGCAGTGGGTACAAAGGAGTGAGCAGGACCCTAGCTTTGACAGGAACCAAACCCCAGCAGCTCCTCTGCCCCCAGGATAGCAGCCAGCCCAGGATAGGGAAACAGCCACCACTGGGAGTGATGACAGTCCCGCGTGGGAGGACAAAGGAGTCTAACACCGGGGCAAAGTTGCTGCTTGGACCTCAGCTAAAACACCTCTTCTCCCAGGGACCATTTCCATCAGCTCTCATTTCCCTGGCAGAATGGAGCCTAGGCGGAGAGAAGCCACCAGAGCCACCCCAGGTGCCTGCCTGTGCTTTTGCCACTGCCACCAGGACACTCCCGATGGCTGCTTTTGGGTCCAGACAGACAATAACTGGGTCTTTTGCTCTCCTCAAAACACCCAACACTTAAACTAGTTTAAAAGAGTTAATTTTTACCTATTGCTTTTGCTCTGGCCAGCATGAAGTCCCTGCTCTCAGGAACAGTGGTGGGGTGTCCTGCAGAGTACCAGGGGCCACCTGCAGGTGCAATCCAAGCTGCACCCGGGTCCCCTCAAAAACCTTGATCCCTACATACCAGGACTCTGGAGACGTGAGGAAAACCCAGGGTGAGGGGAAGGACACCTTGTCCTAACCCACAAAGACATAATGCCCGCTCTTCCTGCTGTCCTCCCTAGCATGGCTCCTGCCCTGGAAGGCTGCAAGTTGGCTGGGAGTCCACTTTGTCCCAGTCCTGCTGTCCCTTGGCCTCACCTCACACACATGGCTCCCTGAGGTCTGGACAAGGGCTGACGTGTTGGTTTTGCCCTTTTTGCAGAGACTGCAGAACCAGGACAGCAGCTCTCACTGAAGAGATCCCCAGGGTGGCAGCAATTCCCGATTGCTCTCAGACCCACTGCTCCCACCACCTGCCCTCAGGGACAGCCTCCCACTCTGGCAGCTCTGGCCTCCTTCTCTGCAGTGGGACTGCACCAGGATCTCCTCCCCGATGGCTTCAGCCTCTGATCTCACTACCCCTCACTTGCCATTCACACACCAGCTACACAATCCACTCACTCTACAGCTTCTTTCCAACTTTCTGCCATTTCCCCCCCATCTCCAGACACTGCAGGAGCCACCAGTGTTGGGAGCACAGAGGCAATTTAAGTTACATTTGCAGAAAAAAAAAAGGAAAAAAAAAAAGATCTACCTTTAACTGAACCAGAAAGATCCTCCTCCATGCGTCCAACCTACCTCTAACAGCTTCTCCTAGGAGCCAAGAAGTTCTCTCTGGTTGTGCTACTCAAAACCACCTTGCTGTGCCTAAGAGGCAATTGTTGTACCACAGAACATCCCTCAGGTGGGGTGAAGAGGATCTGAGAGCCATTGCCTGGCCCTGGGGACCTGCTGGTGCCCTTCAGATGTGCCACCAGCAGTCCGTGAGTCCCATAGGTACCTGGAGGGGAGCATGCTGCTGCATATGGGTGGACAGTGGTACTCTGAGCATTTATTGCACTGCTTCAAAGAGGTGGAGGAAGAAGAGGAGAGAGAGAAAGTGCAAGTCATCGCTTCACTTTAGCATCCTCTTTGATCTTCCAGACCATCAGCTCCATGCATGCTCTGGCATCCTCACTGGAGTCATGTCCTTCCACTGGGGACAGAAAGACAAGGACAGTTGTTACCACCTGGGCCCAGGCGGCCCCTCAGCCATTCAAGGGCTGCCTGACCAGCATAAATTGCCGAGGAAGGTTGCCCGAAACCAGGTCCTGCCTGACGCTGCTGCCCCAACTGCTCACTGCCCTCTGCCACAGCAGCCACAGGTCCATCTGTCATCACTGTGAACAGTGATGAGTTTAAAGTAGAAGAATTTCTACTAAACACATCTTTTTGCTGGACTTCAGCCTGATACCATTTCTTCATTTAAATTATGGGCTGAAGTCCTGCCAGTCCAAGGCCCTCAGGCTACTGAGTAGCTGGTCAGAGAGGCCTCAGCTGCTCCAGCATTATATTTGCAAAGAACTCAAAGATGGAAAGGGAACATGCCATGCTCCAGACAGAAAGGTCAATCTCAGTTTGTCAGAGAGAAGGGAGGACACAATATCACTTCCAGCCTTCTCACACCACTGCTAGTCCCCACTTGGCACAGATGGGAAAGAAACGTTTGCTGCTGGCCCTCAAACAGGGTTCAGACTGAAACCGTGGCAGAGATTTCATGTGCTTGGCCATTCACAGATACTGCTAGATGCTGTGCAGGAAGGAAAGATGAGCAGCAAGAGGATGGGGCTTGGGGATAGCAGAGGAAGGCAGATCCAAGGAGCCCACATCCAGGTGGGTTCACTCTCAACTCCTCCTTGCTCTCACCATTGTCCTGGATGATGCGCTTGAGGTAGTCTGCCATCAGTGTCCGGAGAGCCCGTTTGTAAGGCAAACCCAGCCGGTGGGGAAAGACGATGGCAGTATCCACTACCGTGCCATGGATAAGCTGGAGGGAGGAAGCAGGAAAGGAACCTGGTTATTTTCCCTCTCCCACAGGCACAGACACTCCTTAGGATTAACTACACTGAAGCAATCTTCTGGTCACCCTCCCACCGTAACACTAGCACCAGCTCCAACCCAACCAGTCTTGCAGGAGGCTCTGGTTGGATCAAAGATGACTCTCCTGTAAAGACTGTGTATGTTTTGGCTCCTCAAAGCTCTGCCACCCTACATGCCTGTCCTCAAAGCCCTGCCAGCAGCATGTTCAAAAGCAGCACAAATTCAGGGTTAATTCAGTTTATGCAACTCAAAAACAGGACAGGTCAACCCTTAATACCCTGGTCTGGAGAGGCTGGAATACCTCTGAGAGCATCCTTCACACTGGAAAACTCAGATGAGGAACCAGCTGAGTCCACAAAGCTTTTAACAGCCTTTCGACTGCTTCTCAAGAAGTGAATTATTGTGGGAAGGCTGTGCCAGTCAAAATTGTCTCTAACCCATTGTACATGACACCACTTCTACGGAAAAGGCTTCACCTTCAAGGTCTAAACCACTCTGAAAATCCCCACTCCGTCAGCTGTGAGTCAACAGGAAGTTTTTAACCAGCACCAGCTCAGCAGGGATAGAATGGAACAAGGAGATCCTGTACTTCTGGGGATAAGGAACTGCCTGGTGGACAGGGAGCCAGGTCCTGGCAGGTCCTGGGTTCAGATCGCAGGTCCTGGGCACACAGCAGAGGTGAGAGGCTCACTGTCTTCCAGGTCTGAAGTGTCATCTTGCTGGAGGGAGTGAGGTTGCTAAACAGGTCAAGGTGCTGCCTGCCCCTACACATCTGACAAGAGCCTGCAAACACAGGGTAACCCTGCTTCTCTTAAATACTAATTTTTTCACCCTCAGGCTAAGACAAGATTAATCCTCTGTTGCCAAAATATGCATTCAGTGAGAGCTAAAGGAATGTGCACGAAGGCAGCCCCACATCTTGAGCACAGGAGTAAAATGCAAGGTCTAAGAGATCAACCCATATCCCTGACAAAAAGAGAGCTCTGAGTCTGGACACAAGACGACGCAGACAGGACCCTGATAATCCCATCTCCTCATCTACCTAGACTCTTCTCAGGCACCAGCTAATCTTGTGTGACAATCCCTAATCTCGTGGTTAATAGTTTCACAGCCCCACTCTGTAAATGCCCACCAGCAGCTGCAGTTTAACAGAAGCAACCTGCTATGCTCTTCTGTGTAAAACCGCCAACATTATGGATAATCCCTCCCAGACTGCAGTCACGTTTGGCACCCACCCAGGCACACTGATAATTACTTATGCAGATGGGGAAGGCTAAGGAAACAGGATGATATAGCTTTAAAATAAAAATTGAAATGCTATCACCATTTGGAGCGTGCCACAGCCATTAGTGAGACATTGACTTTACTGCCACAGCCTTCAGCCATTATGGCTGTCACTGGTGTCACTGACTGTCACAATCTGTGGTATCACTCTCGGGTTTGTTCTCTTGGCAGTGTCTGTGACGCTGAGAGAAAATCATGCCTCTAAGAGGCCAACACTGTCATCTTGTGCTTATAAAACTGTAAATAGTTTTTTTATGATGATGATGAACTCTCTGAGAGGCTGGGACAAAGGGTGCCATGGAGAGATAAAGCGCTTTTCAGGCATTAAAACCTCGTGCTTCCAAACCACTGTCGTGAGTTGGCAGCATCAACTCCTTCATCAAATCAGGATGAATAATGGCTGGAGGAAGTTCTGGCTTGAGAGCACAGACTGAAGGCTCAACTCCTGTCTGGCACACGCTGTCTCAGTAACCCTGGACAAGCCCCTGGGGATCTGTCCACTGTGCGAGGGCAGAAGACAGCAGAGATGTGCAGGTGAGAGTGACAGGGGGCAGGCAGGAAACCAGACAGAGGAAAGGTCAAATACCACAAATCTCAGCAAACCAGGCAAAGAACCTCATCCAGGAAAAACAGATATCTTAACATCAGAAGAGAAACCAGGAGAACTATCTCCAGTGGCAGAGACAATCAAGAGGCTTATCTTGTTTCTAAAACTCATCCTGTGGACATCTAGTGGCACAGGCGACATGGGGGACCCCAGAGCTTCCCCTGTTCATGCCCTGCTCCTGGCTGAGCACATCTTCAAGCCAGTCACCAACAGCAGACTCTTGACTATATGGCAGGGGTGAGAAGCCAATGATTCCAGATCATTCTTCCATCAGCCCTATTCTGTTCATCCTCCCCAGTCATCTCTACAGGTCTGTCTCCCTGTGCAACACCACTAAGAGCTGGGATGACACCATGAGTGAAACACATGACCCACACATTTGCTCTTCCACTACACAGCTTCCCACAGGCTGAGACGAGACAGACCTACTGTGTCCTCCTGGTTCTGGAAATAAGGAGAACACCCACCAGGGTGGGAAAGAAACAGAAAGAGATGTAGATGCAAGAGATTCAAGTTACCTTTAGTGCAAATAAGTCGCTTTCCAAGCTGTGGCCTATCAATATGGTATCTGCACTAAACATGTTCAGTAGGACAGCCTGGACATCCCGCAGAGTGATACTAGTGTTCTCCAGGTCCTCTTCTGTCACACCTGAGAATCTGCAGAGCAAGAGCAGAAAGGAGGCCTTCCTGTGCTAAAGGAACATCTCACGACCTAAACCATGGTCAGTGGAGATTCGCCAAGTGTTCCCAAGCCATTCTCCCTAAATTTCTGACTCTGGGCACAGACCCCTGACCCAAGGAAGACCTTTCTCCATCCATACCTGGTGTTATAGTCCACCACTTTGGTGTCCGGCTTGACGAAGGTGTCGTACACCACTTTCAGGTCGGAGTTGATCACAGTTACTCTTGTCAGCTCCAGTCCTTGTTTGGTGTAGCACTGCAAGCAACAAAGCAGGTGTGAAGACACGTGTGTGGCAACCATAGCATGGTGTCAATGGAGCTGATCACTGAAGGGCTGCAGCTCCCAAAATGCAGCACCTCCAGCGTAGCAGCAAAGCCTGCTCAGTATTGTCCAGCTAAATACAGCTTTTCAAGAGTGCATGCAGTCCCCAAATGAAACACATATTGCTAAAACTAATTAATAAGAGCTAATTTATGCATACAAGACCAATATGATTTAAAGCCCACAGCATAAAGGAAAGAGGTGGCAGGAAAACAGAGTTTTCCTTCAGCCTTCTCCAAAAAGCTTTATTTAGCTTCTGTGCTGCTCCTGTCACTAGGCACCCACCATTTCACAGTCCAACGCGTAGATTCCAGGGTAGCCATCAGTCGTAGGCAACTTCTCAAAAGTCTTCACAAAGCCATCAAGGCTCTCCTTTCGCCCATCGTGGACGTGTTGCTTAAAGAAAAAGAGAAAAAGGGGGCGGGGGGGAAGGCAGGAACAGAATTGTTTGTTGATGTAGGAACAACAATCCAAAAAGCCTACTTCAACAGAACCTCCCACTTAAATAAGAGTAATTTTTAAAAATAATTTCTAAAGTTTAAGGAGGACTAAGTTTTGCCTACAACTCTGAGAAGGTCACCACAATGGCAAACATAACCACGTACAACCCAGGTTCCAAGCCACATTCAGGGCTAGTGGCATCATATTGACAGCTCACGTGGGAGCAACACATCCCACACCTGGGGACAAATAATTTTTAACTTTCAGTTCAGAGCAGATTTACTCAGAAAGGGTCACACCAAGGTCTTATAACTCCAGCTGCTGGTTCCTGGTTTAGCTTGTGGCGAAGAATGCCCAGGTGCAGGATTCTCACCCCAGACATCCCAGTTTGATCAGCCCACAGAGGGCAACAAACTGGTGTGGCAAAGTACCAGCCAATGTCAGTGTGTGCATACAAATAAAAGCCACCCTGTTCCAAACCCACACAACTCACAGACAAGCAGGACCTACTGCCTACCATCACTTGAGGCAATAAACAGAGAGTATTTCCAACTGTTCTTCATTATCTCTGGATAAAACTCGAGGGTCAACAAGATCCAGGAGAGAAGAGCTCCCTGAGCTAGCAGGAACACTTGCAGAGTTGTCTCATGAGTGGCTGAAGCCAACACAAGACTAAGCTGCTGCTGCAACCGGCACTGCCCCTCTCCAATCCTGTCCATCCGAGGACAGAAAGGCTGGAGAGATGAGCAACTGAGGGACTTAGCCGAAACCTGCAGGCAGGGGTATAACCAAAGCAAGGATTTGCCTGTTTTCCTGCACAAGTTATTGCTGCAGGTGCAGCCAGAGAACCCAGAACAAGATCATTTGAAGCAAACGAGGCAGCCGGGAGCATGCTGAGTCCAATCGCTCCCTATATCCAAGCCAGCACTGCTCAAAGGTTGCATGGCTTGTTGCTTCCCAGGAGCAAGAGGCCACATTTGTCCATTCTGCATCTGTTTTGCTAAAGAAATGGGTAGAGCAGGTTACCAGGCCAACAGAAAAGTAAACGTTTCTCTCCCTTACAGCTCAATCCCTTCGCTTGCTTGCTCTGTAATACAATACAACTGGGCAGTAAAGGAAAGAAGAACAAATAAATTGGGTGATTTTCTACACTAGTTGATGTTCTGCAACTGTCCAATTCTCCCTTGCTGAGAGGAGAGTAGAAAAGTTGCTTCTGTTTTTCAGAGTGGCAAAAGCATCAGACTCGGTTATCACAAAGAACAGCAGCTCCAGCCTCCCTTGCTCCCGGGGAGCAGAAGGTACCAGCACAGCTCCATCCTGCCATCTCCTGCCACACAGCCCAACTGCAGCGGGATCCAGGCAAGCACATCTTAAATATGTTTGTAAGGAAGACACAGACATGATTTTCTTGTTACTAAAGCAGTTTCTCACTACAGATATTTGATGGTTTCAGTGCTCTCCTCCAAAGCTGAGAGATACTGTGCTCCCCAGTAGTCCAAACATCCCAGTATCTCTCTCTGAAGCAGGTTGTGGACTCCAACTTTCAATCTATAAAAGGATGCTGTGAAAGTCGCACATTTGGATGAGAAAACCAAGGAAGTGAGACCCCAGTGATCTGTAGCAGCACAATGACCAGGAGGCAGATGTGACAGGATGCCCGAGCCCCAGCATGCTCGTGGCACATGCTTCATTGAGTTAGAGGCCATTAGAGAGACTGTATGTTTCTTAAAAAGCCATGAGGTTTTATGGTCTACAACAGCCAGGAAAAAAACATGCAGAGAAGTCATGTTTTTATAGCCCCATCAATTTCTCCCAATTTCCCTGCCCGATGTTTTTTGAAACACTGATTAAAAAGAGATCCTCATTTCACATGAAAAAGGAACAGAAGTAGCAGCCTGATCCCATCTGTGCTCCAGGTTCTGCAGGGCAGCCTTCAGGGTGCCCATATAGACAATTTCTCCTATTTTGACAATTTTGCCTCAGAATTCACTTCCTCTCTCTGGCTTTTGGCCAGAACAAGAAGGGTGGCACACACCTTTGAAGAACCTACAGCCAGCCTTGTTGGCCCTGTGTCGCCTGAGGTTTGTCAAACTGTGGGACTAAAGGTGCAGAAGCTCTGTGAGTCTCTTCCACTGGACATGTCCATTTTAGATCCCCTCTCACCTGGCTCTGCGTTACACTCCTCTCCCCTGCAGGGCAACCAAATATAATAGCAGCACTTAAACAAGTGATGAGGAGAATCACCAGATACCCAAAGGAGAGGCAAAAGATGGATTGCTCCCTCCAGTCAATGGTTTGAGGACCAGTGATGCCAAGCTGGGAAGCCAACTCTCCTGTTGCCTAAAACACCAAAAACCAAGCAAACACCTGTGCAAATGTATCCCAAGCCATGCTCAGCTCTATCAAAGGGCAAAAACTCCATTCCTGAACAGGTTTTTCATTCTGCTTTCTAGTGCTGGGATCCTTTCCCCCACCTCCCCTCCACAAGAAAAGTAATTACAACAGGCTCCTGGGGAAAACTCCTTCCCTTAATGTAACAAAGATCAGCAATAAACAAAAAACTAAGAAAAGATTTGGCCTACAGCCAATCTGTGCTAAATTACCTTAGCACAGGCATCTGGGAAAGAAAAAAATGGGAAAAAGGTTTTGGCACACTGTTGTCAAAGCCCTGAGACTCCTCCTTAATAGGAAATTCCTTATTTCTCACTTCCTCAACGTCTCCCTAAAGTCTGTATCTGAGCTTTTGCTAGGCAGCTTAATCACTGCTTAGAACAAATGAATCCACCTCACTCCAGGCCAGTCTCCTCCCTCCTGCCAAACATTGAATTTTTCTACCCTTGCATAACAAAAGGTATTTAAGAAGTACTTGCTTTCCCCCCCTTAAGGAAGCCACCATTCTTCTAAAGGCTTCAGCAAGGATTACACAGCCATCACTACTGTAAGCAAAGGACAAATATCATTGATAATAAAAAGGTGTTGCTCAACATCTTACTTTAGCAACCTGGCAGCCCGGTGAACCCACAGCTCCTGAGCAGCAGCTGTAATGAGTTTCCCATCCACCTGGCACTGAAAGAACAAGAGATAAGAGTCAAAGAGAAGAGTCCTGCTAACAAGAGACCTAAACCTTAGCTCTCGCACACAGAGATACCCTGGACGAGCACAGCAGCAAGAAAGTGTCAAACAAAGGGGAAAAATAAGTACAGATTCGCAGGCAGCAATCGAAAGAGTTTAAGTCTCAGCCAGACAAACTGCAGAAGCCACCTGGATGCTCTGATGGAAAACTCCAGCAGAGCTCAAACTAGGTTAGTGTTTCACTACAAATGAATTAAGCCACAACCAGTAAACTCTCCTGGGCAACGACAGATACCCTTTGCTCCCAAGGGAGCTTCCTAAAAAGACTGATTTTTTCCAAAAGTCACAGGAGGGTTTGGTGGGGTTTTTTTTTGGGGGGGGGAGGGATTGTTGTTATTGATGTGTTTTTTTAAAACAAGGATGAACAACTTCTGCTTCAGCCCCACAGTCACATTTTTGGGACTGTATCTCTACTCACCAGCAGCTCTTTGTGAGACTATTTCAGCAGCAGCAGGGCCACCCAGTGACAAAACTAGGAACTGCCACAACCCTGTGTGTGACAAGCCCCAGTATGTTCCACAGTAACTCAAACCTGAGGTCGAGTCTGTGTTAGGAGCTAATATGTGACACGGCAGAGCTGTACCTCTCTGCTTGCGCAGCCTTCCCCAGTGATGGACACACTCCTCCTTGCGAATGCAGTTTCCAGAGGTCGAGACCATGTACTCGGTGCCACAGCGACAGCAAATCCTGCAGGAGGCTTTAGGAGAGCAGAGAAGCAAAAGACAGGTCACTAGAAATCCTTCACATGTTAAACTTGGCCAAAGCACATGGAAATCAGAATTACTCAAGCCCCAAACACCGGTGAAACAACTTTTCCTGTTAAAAAGGAGTCCAAACGTTGTTTTTGACTCCCATAAAGACACAGCAATACCTCAATCCCTCTGAAAATGCAATCCTGTAGCATTTGCCCCCCAAACACTTTTCAGAGGCAAATACAAGACTCCCCAGTGTTTTGAGTACACAACTGCAGTCCCAACAGTTCACATCAGCATTTGTCACATTGTTTCTCCATCCACAGCAAATTAAGTTGTACTCTAACACAATTATTTTAAGTCATTCCTTGGACATCAGAGGTAATGAAGCCTGGTTTCCAGGGGTCTGTGCCTTCTCACTTCTAAGTGACATTCAAGTTCTTCCTGGGCACAGCTCTTCTGTAAGGATGCTCCAGCATCTAACACGGGGAACGCTCAGAGGTGGCTCACCATGGGACAGGTACAGGTGTCCCCCTCCTGTCCCCCGTGTCTGAAGCGCTCACAGTTCAGAGAAGGGAGGTGCAAAAACCACACAAAGGGGTTGACTGTCATACTTCTGACATCCACGCAATTCCCTGACCTCTAGTGTGAGCATTTAAGCTGCTGGCACATTCCCAGCTCTGTGTAACACCAATCTAGACCACTCTTGTCCCCTGCCCATGGCTGCAGCATTGGCAGATTAGCGATAGCTTTAGTTAAATAAGAACAAATTCAAAGATCCTGCAACATCTGCAGGAAACTACAGAAACAAAACCAGGAACACGATCTTAGGATGATATAAAGGAGCTGGCTGGTTCACTGGAGAGAAGGGCTCTAACAAATACAGTACTTCACAGTGTTAATGCAAAACAGCTCTGGTACAGGTTGCTTCAGCAACTGCAGGACAAATGTAGACACAAGGTGTTAACATGGATGAGCACTTAGCACACTTCAGTAAGATCTCTCCACAGAGATGCTCAGAGTATGGCACAGCACCTCAGCACAGTACTCCCTGAGTACGTGTTTCATCCCTGCTCCATCCCAGCCTGCTCCCATCAGTGTCTGAGAAGCATAAATCCTGCTAGAAGACCTCAGAAAATTCAGACAGAAGAGGAGCCCACCCTGCCCTGAGAAAACCTGGGGGATTGCTTTGTCCAGCTGCAAAAAAGGGCTTTTGGGAACAACTTGGCCCCGAGCTCTCATGCAGAAAACTGCAGTCTGAACTGGCAAGGCAGGACCCACTACAATGCTAGCCTGGCACAATGTCAGAATGATATGGGGTTGGAAGGGACCTCTGGAGATCATCTCCTCCAACCCTCTGCCAGAGCAGGGTCACCCACAGCAGTCCCACAGGAACATGTCCAGGTGGGTTTGAATGTCTCCAGAAACCGAGACTCCACCACCTCTCTGGGCAGGCTCTGCCAGGGCTCTGCCACCCTCAGAGGAAAGAAGTTCCTCTTCATATTTAGACAGAACTTCTTATGTTCCAGTTTGTGCCCGTTGCTCCTTGTACTGTCACTGGACGCCACTGAAAAAAGACCGTTCCCTTCCTCCTGACACCTACACTTTAAGTATTTACAGGCGTTGATAAGGTCCTCCCCTCGGTCTTCTCCACATTAAACACACTTGAGTCCCTCAGCCTTTCTTCATCAGAGAGATGTTCTAGTCCCCTCATTGTCTTCGTAGCCCAAATGTCTGTATGTCAGTCCATATCCCAGCATAACAGCCATTCATACACACAGAGACACAAAAAATCCTTTCCCTGGTAGAGGGGAGTGACATCAGACACTAAACAGGAGCCTCTTGCCAAGCAATTCCCCTCAAGCAGCCACAGGGAGCCTCCGTGTGACTGCCACAAAGCTGGAGTCAAAGCCTGCAGCCACAAAAGATATGCTCTCCCAGGGGGAGGCCAAAGGCAGCTTGTCCAGGGAGTGAACCTGACCCTTCTGTGATTCTAATTTCTATTCTTCAGCAGCAATTAGAAACCCCACTCAGCCTCACAACCCTACAAGCCACCAACTATAAACCTCATGTCAAAAATAACATTCTGGCGACCACGAGTCGAAGAAACTCATCCTCTAGAAAGGCAGCAACTCCTCCAGCCACGCTCCTCTCCTCCATGATGGCTGGTCTGCAGAGAAAGGGATCACCACCAGAGACCCATCATAACAGGAGCCTGTTGTTGCCTCCATGGTCAGACCAAGAACACTTTCATGCAAGAAGAGCCTTGGCCAGAAGGACAGGTGTCTCCAGCTGTGTCATATCTAGCAAACCTTGCAGAAGGAAAGAGCCAGCAGAGCTTACAGTCAGTCGTTTTCTTCTCCTCCACGGTGTAGAGGACAGCACGACCAGGCTTCTCTGGGTGAGGCATTGGGTAACCGTTTTCCTTCAGCTGCTCCTCGGTCATGAGATACTCCTTCAGTCGTCGGTACAAGGCAGGTCCTGCACACAAAGACAACACTGAAGCCACATCACTTTAAGTAGGGCCTGTTTCTCTCACTGTCTTTCGCTTTACCAGGCCTCCTGGCAGGGACTCCCACTAGTATGAACTTGTTCCCACTGCCTTTGCTCAGGATTGACATGGAACAGGGTGTCGGGGCACTGACAGTAATTTTTAAAAATCTCATAATTGGTGCAAAAGATGATTTTTAACCTCTTTAATAACCAGCATTACATTTGGAAAACAACTGAAAGAAAACTCATCCAAAGAGTCCCTCCTCAGGCCTTTCTGTTAGCAATGTGAGACTTCTCCCATTTTAATGTTTTAAACACTCCAACTATAATTTGTAATACAGCCCAAAGTATCCACCTCAAGAGCCACCCACAGCTACAAAATTCATCATCAGAAGCTTTCTTCCTGCTGTTGATTTCAGGCTGTTTGTCTAATTTCACAGAATAATTGTAACTTCTTGCACTCTGCTCAATATTTCTTGTTTCGATGCTACGTTAAACCCTTCCAATATTGCTCTGGACCCTTTGATGTTGCTTAGCTGAGCTGTACAGGCCCTTTTAAGCCTTCTCCATGTCAATTCCTCCTGCTCCATGGCTTCCCTGTTTCTTCTCTGATCTCCTCAACAATTTGCCTACATCTCTCAGCAACCAAAAATACCCATAACCGATGTGAGCCAAGATGGATAATGCTCGTGGCACAATCCTTTGGCTACAATATGACCTTCTTATGACACCCGTAAAGGTGAAAATAAGCCCTGCAGAACAGATGGAGATGTTTGTAAAGTTTGCCTTTTTAATCTGACAGGCACATTACAAAGTACTGCTTCAGGGCAAGAAAGTTCAAGTGAAATCCAGACAGAAATAAAAGCCCAGAAGTCAGTAATACCCAAAACACAAGAGGCAGCTCTGAACTGTTGCTGATGCTACATCAAAAGGCACATGGACCCCGCCAGTGAACTCGCGGCCCAAAGCAGGGAAGGCGCCGATTGTTCACCCAGTGACAGCCAAACTGCTCTGCAATCAGGTAATAACTCATAACACCGGCCTGCAAATAAATCCCAGTACTTTGTGCCTCAGCAAGATCCTGCTGTCCCCAGTCATGGCGTCAATTTATGGGTTACAGCCTTGCAGGAGCAGGGTCTTACCTGTTAAATCCTCTGCTCTCAAGCTCCCCGACCGGTTTAGAGTAAAGCTTGTCTTAGCAGCAAGCTTCCCTCCCAGCACCGCTTCGTGGGACACCACTTTCTTGTTATTTGTCTCTGAAGTGAAAGGAAGAAGCAAAACAAGACAGACATCAGGCACCCAGCTGAGAAAGAGCAAGTGACTCCAGTCCTAGAGTTTGGGCCACCACACCGAGAACTGTTTCTATCCTCTGGAATTCTCGCTCTGCTCCAGAATGGGCACGTGAGGTGGTGGCCCAGCATTTTCATTCCAGCTCTATAGGGAGCTTTCTGTTTGCACTTTCAGCCCACAGCAACTATTTTTTTTTAAGGGCAGCAAGGACATTTTTACAGTTTCCCTAGCAACTCCAAGGGCTCTACCTGCTTACCCTGCACCGCAAACCCTCCTCACCAAAACCACACAAGGACCAAGCACAGAAGCAACTCGACCCAGTCGAGTGCTGCATGGTGGGATCACCCACCCACAGTGAGCAGCTTTGCTGTTCAGCTCCCTGCAGCCCTGGGCTCCCCCAAAGAATCTTTCTGCTTCCTTCAGAAAGGAGCTTCAGAGCCCTAGAACATGCTCAGCACATCAGATAATGGCAGAAAGGTGCTTTTTACTAATCATTAACTGGCAGCCCTCTCCTAAAGGCCAGCCTCCCAAGTTCAGCTGCTCTGACTAATGGCCATGAAGGTAATGAAGACAGAGGGGAGAAAAGGGAAGAGACCAGGAAAAAAAAAATAATTCACAAGAACAGCACAAATTGATTGTTTAATGTACCCTCTCGAGAGCCAATAATGAAATGTCTTAACCCTCTTCGTTTCTCTCTTGAAGCTTAATGTGTGTAACAGATTTCTGCAGTGATGGACGAGTCTATCACTTTGAAGGCATCATGTGAAAGTTACTCCATTAGCGGGCCTTTTCATTTTAAAGAACTTGTGCTTAAAAAAAAAAAAAGTAAAATCCATGTGGCATTATCTCCATTTAGGTTCAGACAGCCAACAAAGCATTGCAGGACTTGCCTCTTGAAGGCCCATTAAAGCTTGCCAGACTATAAAAAGCTAACTGGAGTTGTTTGCCTTTCAGCATAATGCTTCTGAGAAATGGGTCTGGGCTTTTCATCAAATTCCTCTCCATGGCTTCTAATCCAAGCAGGGCTCTAATTATTAAGCCACAAACGTGGTACGTACTGTTCGTGCTGGACGGGGAATTGGGCACGAGGCTTCGGAGCTTCTTTAAGGTGTTCACTGCCACGTTCAGGTAGATGTTGCGACTGGTGCTACGTTCATAAGCCACCTTCTCCTCTGACAGAGCCTGCAAACAAGGCAATTCATTACTATGTACTTGCTTTTCCACTAGTGCTTTGGGAGAAATTAAATGTTTGGCTCCTAAAGTACAGAATCCAAGTAAGACAGCAAAAAACCCAATTCCCTGTCAAGGAATTGATTAATCAAGTGGAACACGGCACAAATTTATACTGGTTCTGGGGCTTGCTTCGGAGAGCAAGAGAAAAAATTAATAATTGTATTTTAAACCAAGTGCTGGAAGAAGCAGTTGAAACCTTTCCTGACAGATGAACAAAGTAGTTCTGGAGCTGCCTGGACAAGGCTGTATTCTTTTCTTTGGTGGCAGTGCAAGAAAAAGGAAGTCTGGGAAACAGTCACTCCTTGGATGCAACAGGAACATTTGGGAGATGGGAAGGAAAAATTCCACAAAATAAATCCTTGTGGTACCTGTTCTGGTTACAAAGCACATCACACAACATCCCATATTTACCCAAGTTTTCCAACAAAATACATTACTTTCTCAACTCTGCATTTGGAAATCCTACTAGGCTATTTCCTACTGCTACAAAGCTCCCTAAAAGCCTCACAGTTTGCAAGCAGCAAGTTTTACCAGTTTTATCTACCTCACACACTTACTCCTGCTCAGCTCTTAAGATTCCAGGAGTTTGCTGCTCCACCTGAGCAAAAGGCCCTTTTATCAGATTCACCCTAACACACACTCCCCTAAACATCTTTTCTGGGGTTACGGAAAAGACAATGCAAGGTTCCCAAATGCAGGAAAAGATGGGATTTCCTACTGGAAACCCCCACTGGGATTACACCTTCTGTTGTCCCAACAGAATTGTATGTGGATAAGAGCTTTCTGAGTTTTAGGAGGTCTCAGCCACATTTTTGTCTGCTGCAGACTCTATTCATAAGAAGCAAACAATGGTACAGACCTTGTCAAATGCTTCCTGGGAGGAGGAGCAGAATTTCAGGCACTCGTCAATGAAGAGGTTGAGATATCTTTGACGAATATTTGTTGGGACTTTAGCACCGAATTCTGTGGGAATAACAGGCCTCTGTAAGCTGGCACTCTAGGGATGAGAGAGAGAGAGACTATTCAGGGTTCCAGAAGTACATTGCTTTGAGACTCTTGCATTTCCTGCTGTTATTAATAGTGGCATGACTTCCTTTCTGAAAACCTGCCCAAAGCTAAATATAACATCCGTCATTGGTACCAAGGTACAAAAACGCCACTTGAAGCTTTTGTGCCACCTTCAGTATTTGAACTGCTTCAAAAAACCAACCCTGTTCCATTATTCAGCCAAGGCCTTCCAGGGGCGTTAGTCACAACCCCACGTTCACACACACAAACGTTTCAGACCACGAATATGGTGACGTTGACATTTAGGGATTCAAGATTAGGATGTTACCAAGCGCCACACGTGCATTTGGAGATGTAAACCACGACACTGGTTGTGTGCACACCAGCTGTGGGTTTTCTTAGCACTCTGGCTGTGAAAGGAGAGTGGGTGGCCCACTCCCGCCAGGCTGGTCAACCAGTAAATCATCCCACTCATGGGATGGTTCCCACATTCACTACATGGGATTCCTGTGACTTCACTGCATCAGTGTTTTTCTTCTTTTTTTAATGCAAATCATGATGCTCCTGTGAAAGGATTTCCTCCTTAAATTGAAAAAAACTGCATGTTGGACAGAGTTAAGACCTCCTACTGCAGTTTTCCGTTTAAGATCAGTTTATCTGTAAAATCAACACAATTTGCCTCTTTTTCAGAGAAGAAACTGTACATTCACCTGTAAAGCAGCCAATTGTTTTGTCAGTCTTTCTCCATCCCACCCAAGAAATACCCGTAAACCAAACTGTCTGCTGCAATCTTTAACGCAAAGAGCTCCAGGGAAGATGCAGACATGTTCAAAAGGGAGCATCTGGTCCCATCTCACTGGACAGAGCACTCGTCTTCCTCATGAGACTTCCACTTCAATGCCCTGTTCAAGGGGATTTGGAACTTTTCATCACATAATGGTATCATATTAGAGGTTGAGAAAATACATATAAGCACCTCAGTCAACACCAGTAAATATTTTATCCTTTAATGCTTCTTTTATTTTTAACCAGCTTCAAGTTCTGTGGTGGCTTTTTGGGTGGGGAAGAAAGAAAGTGACTTTTCACTCCTCCAAAAATAATCAGAGTACATATGTTATGTACAGTTATGACTTATCTTGACATAAGATACCATCACTAAAGTTATCTTCAATCAAGTCCTGGCACTAAGCACATTCCTTGCCATCCACTCCAGCAAGCAGCTTCTCATGCCATCCACACACTGCTACATAAGGAACTCTATTCTGAATATTCTTAACAAATAACATGTTCCCCATGTTCACAGGGAAAGGAGGGACTTCTTTGCTGAGCAACACACAGCAAAAGTACCCAAAGGCTGGGCAAGCGTCCCAGGGAAAAAAGAAAAAAGGCAAGAGAGGAAAAAAAAATTGTTTTTTCCTCAAATATTAACAGCAACATGAAGTTTAAATGATCACAATTTAACTATATAGGTCACTGCAGGACATTGTTCATCAGCACCAAAGCATCGCTCTCAAAGCCCAGTCAGGCCATTAATCCAGCCACCGCTTCTGAACACAAGGGGCTCTGAGTCCCTGACACAAGCAGCTACACACCAAGGCAGAGAGCACGACAGAGACTCGAACTGAAGATGAGGGATCTATATTTAGGGAGATCAGAGCATCATTGAGTATTTCTTAAGCTCCTACCCCTTAAGTGCTTAATTTCTTACACAGAGCTACCAAGGAAAACCACAGGAAGAAACAAACCCATTTGTTCAACCTAATCAAAATGTCACTCTTCAGAGTACGTTGTGTTTGGGGCAGAGTTAAACATCCCACCTCGATGGGGAACAACCAAGATTTCCAGTTTCTCTTACCTGCAAGGAGGGAACATGCGCTACCCTTTTTGGCATGATGGTGCTGGTGGTCTTTGAAGCCATCCCAGCTAAAGTGCAAGCCTTCAGAGAAAGGGAGGGAGCTTCAGAGTCATCAGAAGGTGTGACACTCATGCCAGCAGCCATTGTTTTACTACTTGCTGGACCTGCCAGAAACAGGAAACATTTTTAGTTAGAAATCCTACCACTGGGCTTCAATTTGCCAGAAGGACCTTACAATAAATGGCCCATGCTGCAAGCTCTGATTTTTTTTGAATGGAAGCCTCCAAAGGGATACAAATTGGGTAATTTTACCACCTTCCAGGCAAGGATGAAGGAAGCTTCTGCCAGGAAACGTGCCTCATCTCTGTTTGTTTTGGGGTAACTGAGTCAGCAGAGCTAAAACAGGGAACCCTGTCAGAAACAATACACTGCCTCATGTGTCAGCTCCAAGTCCTCCCAACTACAAAGGGACACTGGGGAGCTTTAATTAGTACCTCCCTCCTGCTTGTGCCACCTCTGAAAGCTTGAACACAAGCTCCAAGGAAGAAAAAGAAAGGGCTGAAGTAAGATGATGGGGGAACGGGGCTGTACATCTGGTTTGTTCCTCTTCCGAAGAGGATCGAATTTCTCAGGGGAAAGACATTCTGCCGGTCACTATCAGCAAAGACTCAAGTCATAGCCAAGGCTATGCATCTCCTGATAGTTCCACATCTGCTCAGGAGAAGTTCAAACAGAAGGCAATGTCTTTTAAGAGGGGGGAGAACAGGATGGGGATGGCAAATAACACCGCTGGCTTACTTTGTTTGGTTGCTGCAGAAAGGGCTGTGTTTGGCACATGAGCAATCCTCCTCTTTTCTCCTGGTAAAGAAAGAGAGGCCTTTTGAACCAGCTGTGCTGCCTGCTGCTGAGCCAGCTGAATCCTCTGGTAACAGACCTCCTGAGCGGTGGGGGGACGGTACGGCCGGATTACAGGCTTGCTCGGGACCTCCGCCTGTGCAGACAAAAAGTTTTTAGAGCCAGCACCTCAACTGCTCAACCCTCTCCCTCCAGCTTCCTTCACCCAAGAAAGGTCTCTTTTCCTCACCTTTGCTTTGTCATCAAATACAGGTTTTTGAGAGGAAAAGATCCCAATCATCTTCCACAACAAAATATTTAGCCACCCACCAAAAAACGTGACATTAATTATTTGCCCTCTGGAACATTCCTAAATTGGTAGGTGTTATTTGAGCTGCCTGTTTAATGGCACAATGCTCCCCATCACTGTGTCTAACCCACTTCTGGACCCTGTCAACACCCCCAGCTCTACAGTCTTGCACTAGAACATTACTCTATCCCTGTGCTGCCTTAGTTCATATTGCAATAGAAAAGTGACCAACTCCATCCCCCTTTGCTACATGAGGCTGAGTTTTACAGCTCTCTCCCTCTTCATCTCTCCCAGGCTGAAGAACTAGCACCATCTCCCCTGGAATTACAGCAGCTCCCCAGCTCCCAGCGGCCTTGTGTCAGGTCTCTAGTTTCTTTAACTACTTAAAAGTTTCACGTATATGTACTTATGGGATTAGAACGTTACATAAACTCTGAGTCTTAAACAGGCTCTGCCTCCTTCTGGAGGCATTTCACTGCCTCAGCCGTTAATGGCACAAACAAGTTACACAGGCATTTTCTTTGATGTCCAAATTTAGGCTCCAGGAAAGGTGCCAGGAATTATGTCAGCAAAGAGAGAAATTTTCTAGCAGCAGAAGTACAAGAGAAGCAGCAGTACAAACTTCTCTGCACTACTTAATAAACTTTGAACACTGAGAAATAGTCTTTCCCCCCCAAAATCTCTCAGAGAAGGGTGCGTTCAGCCAAGGTGTAATGTGGCATTTCCAAGACTGCAAACTGGGGACAAGCTGGCACCTCCTGCATTCTTGGTCTCTGATGCTAACTTCAGCTTCTGGATACCAATTTGAGCACAGTCAGACATTATAATTATAGACTTCCAAGCAGGACAGGACACTCATCTTCTGCCTCACCTTCAGTTCCTTTGGCCCTCCATTTCCCCCAGCAACTAAACTAGAATTCAGCTTCTTCCCTTCTGCTTGCCCAATCCCTGAGCTATAAATCAAGACTGAGCAAACACTCGACTCGGAGGGACACGACAAAACACAAGCCTCAATACTGTGTGTAAAAGCAGTGACTCAGGTCCTACAGCCCCTCCTAAGCAGACCTGGCAGTGAGGAGCTGCGATACCCCAGGGAAGGCAGGTCCCACAACCAAGATCTGCAGATCAGCTCTGTTTGCCCAGGCAGCAGTTGTGTCAGGGCTCACATCTTTGCAGAGCATTCTGGGGTTGGCTGTCACATTAGGAAAGTGCATTTAGAGATTTGCACATGTCTAAAAGGCACCAATTTACAATAAATATTTGAGCTAATGAATTTCCAATCCATTTGCTTCAGTCTCTTATCTCTTCACTTAGGAAGAAAGGGCCCTTATCAAAACACACAAACTGGCTGAAGACATGTAGTTAAATAAAACACAATGTATTGACCTCAGGGCTTCAAGTTATTAAAAGCAAAGAAACCTTTTCTCGGCAGAGAGAGGAAAGGAAGAACTATTAATTTGGACTACCCAGCTCAAATCAGTGCCTAAGTCTCTCCTCTTATCCTGCTGGAACATAAAACTGACTAATCTGTGCTCAGCACCTGGAGGGAAACACATTAAACCCTCAGAGAAAACATGAATTAAAATCCCGGTGAGAAAGAAATAAAAAGATCAGAATGCCTTCCTTGCCTCTTATTGTCGTTAATATTATTATTCTCCTCTGTATTTAAAGCATTTTCACAACTGCAAAAGAGAAGTATCAGACAAGATACTGTTGATATATTGGCTGATTAAGAACAGATATAAGGCAATGGCTTTAAACATCTGACAAAATTCCTAAAGCCATCTTTTAGGTCTGCAAGACATAGAAAAGTACCATTAGACACAGACTGATCTTGTGTCCAGCTAATTTTTATCTAAGTGATTGAATGAGGCCATACTGCAGAAAAACGAATGGCTCGATTTACCCCAATGAATTACAAGCTGCAGAATCCATTTCCTCTTCCACCACTTACCCTTGGTTTTATCAAAGTTTATTAGAGTTTTGCTGCCATTTCTAACAGATGCCTCACCACGTTTTTCAGACATCAGGAAAGGAAGGAAAGAAATCTGAGAGGGAGGGATTCCAGCACAGACAACTCAAATGCCACTGCCCAAACTTGGGACTGCATCATTTTCCAGTGTCATAAAAGGACAGAAAATCCCCACTTTAAACTTTTACTTCTAAAAGATGCACTTACATTTCCTTGTTTGACAAGATGAGAGATCCTTCTTTTCTGGCCAGGAAACAAAGTAGTTAAATTATCTTCTGTCTTTTCTTCATTTCCTTCCTCTTTGGATGGCTGGAAAACAAAAGAACAAGCTTCTAAAACTGAATAGACTTCAAGAACCCCCTCAATGAGAAGGTCTGAAAGACCTCCTTTGGGTTAACAGAGAGGTGAGGTATTGCAGGTAAGACCAATGTGTGGTCAGCAGCCAAATTACAGAAACAAACCTTGTTTTGAACCCAGGAACCACCGATGAAGCCAACGAACCGGCTCCCCCTCAGGGAATCACTCCCTGAGCTGTGCCCTTGGCAGTGCTGGCTGAGTCAGGGCAGCCCCTACCCACCACCTGAACACCCTTCTATTGCCAGCCCCTCGCACACCTCACCTTCCGTGGCATCCCGAAAATCAAGGAGGTTTGGTTTTGGTGTGTGGTTGGTTTTTTTTCTAAGAAACCGGGAGCTGACTCACTTCTGCCCGTGTGTAACATGCTGACAAGAGCCAGGTAGGGAAAACCTGCTCAACACCAAGCCCCAGTGCCCCCACTCCCCACGCTGGGAAACGTTCCTCTGTGGTTTTATCCACAGTTGTGCCTGCAGAAAGACTGTGGTAACAAATCCCAAGGGGACACGTTTGTACGGCCAGAAACCCAAGAGGACACAACAGCACCTTTCCAGCAAAAGGTGCCTCTGAGCCAACACCTCAGACCTGAGAGGCAGGAGAAACGACCTTAAACTCTTCTTTGAATTTGACATAGATGTTCATTTATACAAAACACACTTCAAAAGTTTATTCTTCTAAACTCCTCCAGCCAATCTTGCTTTCAGTTTTCCAACCCAGCCCTGGCAAAGCTCTGAGCAGTGATAAGCCTGATGGTCCCTCAGAAATCCAGCAATTGAGCTGGAGGCTGAATCTGGGGACGAGCCTCATCCCTTGCTGTGGAGGCCAAGCATGTGTTCAAACCACGAAGGTGTCTGTGCCTTCACACAGAATCATTTCACTCACAAGAAGCTCAGTAAATATCTCAATTCAGTTTTGTCCCTGATAAACTCTCTCACAAAGTGACCCTTCCCCCTGCAGAAGTCCTGCACTGCCCACATATACCTTCCCCCTGGACCAGCACATTTCTGAGACCAAACCGCACGGGCTCCAGATACAAAATTATTCCATAAATCATAGAATTGTGCAGCTTAAAGGGACCTTTAAGACCATCTAGTCCAACCATCAAATAAATAAAGAATTCCCAGTGACCAATCTCACCCACCAGAAATGCAGTGGGGAAGCAGACACGTACTTAGAAACACCTCAAAATCTCTCAAAGAAGGACCCCTCCATCCCTCCCTTTGCAAAACAGAGGGTCACGAAGGGAAAAGCTTTGTTCACCCAACCGACAAAAGCCTGAAAACCAGCACCAACTTCTGACGCTGTTTTTAGAATAAAAGTCAACAAAAAATAGCACAAAGAAATGGCCTTTCCACCATGCAGTGGTGAGGTTCCTGCTGCACTCATCTTGTCCCTCCTGCACATCAATAGTCCCACAGGGGTCTTGCTGTGTTCAAAGGGGTTTCAACTGGAACACACTGGAAGTTAGGGGTGGACCTGCTGGAAAGCAGCTCTGAGGAAAAGGATCTGGGGGTCCTGGTAGATAGTAAACTATCCATGAGCCAGCAATGTACCCTTGTTGCCAGGAGGGCCAATGGAATCTCTGGGCTCCAGGGAAGAGTGTGGCAAGTAGGTCAAGGGAGGACCTTCTCCCCCTCTACTCTGCACTAGTGTGGCCACAACTGGAATACTGCATCCAATTCTGGGCTCCCCAGCTCAGGAGAGACAGGGAACTATTGTAGAGAGTCCAGCGTAGGGCAACAAAGATGATGGAGGGATTGGAGCATCTCCCTGATGAGGAAAGGCTGAGGGAGCTAGCACTCTAGCCTGGAGAAGGCTGAGGGAAGACCTTATTAATGCTTCCAAGTATCTAAAGGCAGGGTTGAAGGAGGATGGAGCCAGATTCTTTTCAGGGGTTTCCAGTGACGGGAGGAGGGGCAACGGGCACAAGCTGGAATACAGAAAATACCATTCAAATATGAGAAAAAACTTCTTTATGCTGAGGGTGACAGAGCACTGGCAGAGGCTGCCCATGGAGCTGCACTGCAGCCAGATGTGCCAGATGGACAATGCTAGATACAAGCTTGGGGTGTTTTCTCAACATTGCCAAATTTGTCACCTTTTTCTTTTTTAAAGCTCACTCCAATCCAAATCCCTGAACACCTGCTCTCTGCACAGGCAAAATCATCCCAACCTGGCCAAGGGACAAGTGAGACAATCCTGCCTCTGCACAGGGTCCCAGGATCCAGGCTTTGCTCCTGCTGCCCAGCCAAACTCAGATGTTGGAAGACAAAGGACGAGTTTTGTCTGCTCCCACTTCCCTGCCTCGGAGACTGTTGGAAGATCACTGCCAGCAGCTGCTTTCCAGCCTTTCACACTTCCACAATCACAGATTACTTGGGTGGGAAGTACCTGAAAGCCCCTCCAGTGCCACCTGGGCAGGGACACCTCCCACCACACCAGGCTGCTCCAAGCCCCATCCAACCTGGCCTTGAACCCCTCCAGGGATGGGGCAGCCACAGCTTCTCGGTGCAACCTGGGCCAGGTTCTCATTGCCCTCACAGCAAAACGTTTCCTCCAGAGATCTCATCTAAATCTCCCCTCTTCTAGTTTTGAGCTACTTGGTCCGTTCTGTCTTACTTTTTGAAAAAAAGCATTTTGCATCCTTTGGGGACCACCTCATAGTCACTGGCAGAAGGTTTTTTATGTAAATGCAGTCTTTTTCTTACTTATTCTGAAACTTATTTGGGGGTTGGACTAGACGATCTCCAACAGTCCCAGGCTCATATCATCCTGTGAAACCCATTGTACTTTTTGAAGAAATGCTACCCTCCATTTCTTATTTGTGTCACCTACAAGGTATTCAGACATCCTCATAAAATACCTGTGAAACAGTAATCTGGGGAGTATCCGAACTGTCTGGTGCTAACTACATCAAATTACTGGCACCAACACATTAGTTTGGTCTACCTGCCACTAAGCTCCTGAACTCTGCTGCAACAAGAAGGCATTGCCTAGATCCACAAACTTGGATTAGCTTTAAACACTCACAACACACTCTCTGTAGCCTTTTCTCTAGCCACCTAGGCCACCACAGTTCATAGGCCAGACTGAAGACACGTGAAAGATAAAGGTCTTCCAGACCAAAGGTAACTGAATCCTTACGTTTCAAAGTAGCATTCAATTCAGCAGGTAAATTCGGGTCCAAACTCTTCAAAACACTAGTCAGGACAAGGATGAGATTCTTCCAACATCTGGAATCTCCCTCCATAGCCCTCTTCAGCTACTTGCAACAAGCAACACCACTAAACTAGGCCAGAATCCTTTCACATTTAAGGTGAGAACCAACCAACCCAAACCATCATTACCTGTTTTCCCAGCCTTCCCTTGTCTTCAGTTTTCACATCTGTAGATTCATTAAAAATCCTGAGACACTCTTCCATTGGATCTGACTCAAAGTCCAGGTCTTTCTCAAGGATGGAATAATCAATGTCATCAGATGTTGAAGAAGATGAGGATGACTTTGACAGTTTAGAGCGTTTCAATTTCTTTGTCCCTTCATTGTTGCTCTCGGAGTCTGAATCACAGTCATCGCCATCCGAGTCTGAGCTCACGTCAAGCAACGTGGATGGCAAAGGCTGGCTTTTGTCATCATCATCCCCACTCTCATCGCCAAAGAGGTCAACATGACTCAAACTCCGCTGCTTCCGACCCTTCTTTGGGTCTTCTTTTTCTGTAGAACCAAACTTTTCTTTCTTGCGCTCTAGTGCTGGAATCTTGGTCCCTTTCTCTTTGTTTTTATGACCAGAACTTTCTTTACCATTTTTCAAGTCATCTGCTTTCGGTTTAGTGTCTTTCTTGCTGCTCCCCAGCTTCTCTGATCCAGAGCCTTTGATGACACCCTCACTCTTGCTTTTCCCTGAACTATGGCTGGAGGACTTGGATTTTTCTTTCTTAAGCCCATTGACTTTTTCTGACTTTTGTTTTTCAGGTTTCTTTGAATTGCCATCAGTTTTTACTTTGACACTTTTATCTTTACAGTTTTTCTCATCATTCTTAGTCTTTAATTTTTCTTCTTTCTTGAGCACTTTGTCTTTTTCTGCATTTTTACTTTTCTCCTTCTTGCCAACCTCACTAAGGCCGGGGGTTTTACTAACATCTGACTTCTTCCTTTTTGTTTTGTCTTTTGAGTCTCTGTTTTTACTCTCAATTTCCTGGTCGTTCTTACCAGAACACAATTTTGCTGCTTTTGCATTCTTGTCTGATAAGTTTTTGGCAAGATTTCTGTGTGAACTTGGAAGGTCCTCCATGCCGTATTGTGCATCTTTAGTATCCTGGGAAGCAAAGTCATCCAGGTTGGTGCTCTGCTCTTTGGTGGATAACCCATCATTTGATTCACTTTCAGAACCAGTTTTTGATTGTGAACTAACAGAAGTTGCTTTATAATCCGCATCAACTTCATCTTCAGAAGAAGAGAACCTGGCCTCATAGTCATCAGATTCCTCACAGAGCTTCTTTCGCAATGGAGAATAAGATTCCTCATAACTAGAGACCCTGCCCCTTTTAGACCCCTTTGTCGAGGAGGCTTTGCTCAAAAGCCTGGCTGAATAATTTGAAAGTGGATCATATTCCAAGTCTGTAGAAGGCTTAGAGTCATCAATCACGTATTTATTGTTAGTGATAGTGCTACTGTATTTTTTAGTCTGTACAACAGCCTTGGGGACATATTCCAGTGAGCTACCTTTAGGTCGGGAACCATCTAAAGTGTATTTGCTTGACCGGCTAGCAGCAGCCAGAGGAGTAGGGTTGTAGTCTGAGTTGTTATTAAAATTGTAGCTACCTGGATTATATTCTAAGGAGGTAAATGAATCATTTTGTGTCCCAGCAGCTGACACTGGAGTATTCGAAATGAGCGAGGAGGACTCTGAAACGCTGAACTCCTTGGTTGTTTCTAGCAGCTCTTCATACTTCTTCTGCTCTCTTTCCACTTCATTTTTGACTGCCTCGATGGCCTTGTTGACCAGTTCCAGCTCCAGAATACTGGGTGTCACATCTGTAACGTCAGCTAGAACACCATTCTCCGCCTCCAGCGAAGGCCTCGGAAGCTCTGGGTTGTAGGGATCATAGCCTCGCTCTGTGAAAGAGAAGGAAAAAATTTGCTGCCAGCAATTTTGGTAAAGCTTTATTTGGAGAAAAAATAATAAAATAATCTTTTTAAGGTCTGATCTCATTAAAACCCAATACTGAAAGACACCACCAAATGCCAGGCTTTTGGCACCACAGAATATACACTTGATACCAAAAGCCACCAGTGACATTCTCTGGAGTGTGGCTAGATTACACAGAAACTACTCACAGGCCTTAAGAACTAAAGATATATTAACAAAATGCATTTATTACTCATGGAAAAGATCTATAAATTAAGTGTTCTTCACTAAGACCATGTGGCACCGAGTATGCACAGGATTATCTGTTTAATTCAATGAAGTAAGAAACAGAGGAAAGAAGGTTCCAATAGGAAAACTGTGGGTTAGGGTCTCATTTATCAATGCCAAGGCCCAAACCCTGCTGAAAACCTCCTCTGTTCCTCAAAGCCAAGTATTTCTCATGGCAGGTGCAGGAAAACCAGTCTTGATTGGACAGACAAACTGAATGTTGCTAATAAGAAGGTCCAAAGGCAACAGAACCCAACCCAGCTGCCCAGAATAACCACCATGAGAGGAACACCAAAACCCAGACCTCCAATATGACATTCCTGTTTCCACATAAGTACCTTCAGTGGCTTCTCTTACATGGTCATTTCTAGGACTATGAACAGAGAATACAATTTGACCACACTCCCCAGGACAGCTTTGGGTGAGTGATTGTCCACCCTATGGAACTACCCAGAAAAGCCAAAACATCCTGTCCAAGGTACAATTTTCAACCCGAGATTCCATTAAACTCATCTTGTGACATTCATCTTGAAAACGACAATGGAGCAGTTGTCACAAGCATAAACACACTTTACTTTCTGCCGTGAGATCCCAAACTCTCCCTTCTAACTCACGGGGAAAAGGAAGGGAAAAGGACATTATTGCCACCCGCGTGCAGAATGCTGGCACCCTGCTTGTCAAAGAACAGGCAGGAAAAGAACCTCACCTTGAGGAATTAGCCTAGCGATAGAGGAACCCAGCAATGAAGACAACTGCATTCAGCAAACTACAAGAAGCTATGGATAAGTTTATGGCTGGATTTTTTTACTCTGAAGACTTTTCAATCCATGTTTTAGCATAGTGTCCCTGGATGCTGCTATTCCAGGGGAACTCTTCACTCTTTGCTACAAGGACGGCAGTAAAACTGGTTTTTCAACATGAATATGCAGAAGAAAAAAAACAGTAAGCAGAAAGACAAAAGATAGGAAAAAACCAAACCCAAGCCAAACTCTCAGGTTTAACAGGGATGAGAGAATTTCTTATAATAGCCAGTAATAAAGTGTTTATAGGAATAGTTTCTACCACTCTCACAAGACTGAGTTTTAGGTTTTTCTTGATGGTTTTTTGAGTTTTGGTGTTGTTTTTTTGAGAGAGGATCCATGGACGCACAGCTCCCTTTGGTAATAAGAAAAGAACTTGTCTAGCAGTTGGCAGAACAAGACTCCATGCCAGCAGAATAACAGAGACTGGGTTAAAATAAAGGCAGTGGTTTCGTACAACACTTTTTACCCCTTTGGGTTTGCAATGTGGGTGTTTTTTCCCCAAACCAATTAGCTCCTGATTGAGCAGGGACTCTGGGCAATCGCAGCATGTCACCCTCATCCAAAGAACAGTCAGAGCCATGCTCAGGACCTGAAATGCAGGGATAAAGGAATAAGGCGATCTATTTCTATAACTAGCTCCCCCTGGACCTACTGCAAAGTGTTTTACAACCAAGACAAAAAGAGGAGTTCCAAAGTCATTGGCTGCTCTTCCCCATTCTGTTACCCAGCACAGCTCATGGCCGGGGGGGGAGAGAGGAGGGAGAAGGTGGCAAACCAGAACATCTCTGGTGTCCCTGCCCAGGGCAGGGGCTGGCCCTAGATGATCTTTAAGGTCTCTTCCTACCCTCTTCTATGGTTCTGTGATCTCAGTAGATGGTGTGCACTGGACAGACCAATATCCAGAGCCTAGTGAGAAAAAGAAACCATGAAGAAGCATATATAACAAGGAAAAAATAGGAACAAACCCAGAGACAAGCAGCATCAGCATCAGAGCTACATATATTAACAAAGTAATTGGTATAAACTAGTCTAATAACTGATAAAAGAACAGAGTGCCCTCCATACCCATCACCTCACATCTCACCACTTTGCAGAACCTCGACTCCATAGCGGTGGAGAAGGCCAGGGCAGTGACGTGTGGAGAAGTCAGCTATTACCCTCCAACTCAGGATGGAGACCTAAAATTTCGCTCATGTATGATCAGAGGAAAAGCTGAAAGCCTGGGAGTTTGTGTAGAGATAAGGATTATGTGGCCTATAAACAAACAGAGGTGAGAAAACAGACTGGATCTAAAGACTTGCCAAAATAAAATAAAAAAAACACCACCGCACCAAAAAGTCCAACCCAAACTACACAAAAGACATCTTGTCCGTGCAGAAAAGCCAATTATTCTAAATATATCAGGATACAAGGAAAGTAGAAGATAAGCTAAGCACAGACCTGGTATCTGACTCTCTGCTGTTCATCATTAAAACTCATTTGCACATTTTCTTTCAATGAAATGTGCAGATGTAGAAATACATTCCAATTGCTGAGAATACCAGAAGGCTTTGAGATACCTTCATCAAAGAGCTCTTCTGTACATGTGCAGGAGACCTGCTGGATTACCCAAGCGATGCTGATCAAAGGCTGCCTTTGCCATGAAAGACACTTATATAAGTGTTCTCCACAATACTTATCATCGCTGTCACCTTTGGCCACAACGTGTTTGCAGATAATGCAGTGGAAACACCAGCAGAAAGGGATTTTTTATAGATAGCTATCTCTACACACACATATACACACACATACTGTGTGAGCTGGCGTAGGCACGACGCGGGAACAACCAGGAAGCCATGGGTGAAACGCAAAGGGTAAATTTAACCTCACTACCTCACAAAGCGGGGGATCCCCAAAGCAGCAGCAGAGCAGAGGTGTGAGCGAGAGGCAGGCCCCACAGCCAGACAGTTTTCCCATGTCAGCCAAAGAGGCCTAACCCACTGCTCCCAGCTGTGGTTCAGGGATCCGAGCAGTTTTCCACCGTGCTTTAATCTCCCTGACAGCAGGGCAGGAATCTTGGGCATGTTCGATAAGGAGCCTCCAAGTCCATCACAGCTCTGCGTTATCTCAGTGCAGATGTTCTACTTGTCAAGCAAACAAGACTGAACAACAATTAGAGTGATATATGTGTTTTCCGACAACCCAGGCACGAGTCACTTGAGTTTATTTACAATCCTCCTCACCAATCTTTCTTTACTCTCACACACATACATATATATACACAAGTTCCCAGAGTCAGAAATTAAATAGTTGAATAGTTACTTAATAATAACAATAAAATAACAAATAAATAAATTATAGAATACATAAAATAATAAAATTAAAAATATTTAATAATAATTAAATAGTTTAAAATCAGGCCACCTTTGCAGATGCGTGAGAGGGGAGAGATCTGATCAATGCTTATAAATACCTAAAGGGGGGTGTCAGGAGGAAGGGCACACTCTGTTTTCCGTGGTGCCCAAGGACAGGACGAGGTAACGGACACAAATTGGAACATAAGAAGTTCCATCTAAACATAAGGAGGAACTTCTTTCCTGTGAGGGTGGCAGAGCCCTGGAAGAGGCTGCCCAGGGAGGTGGTGGAGTGTCTGTCTCTGGAGACATTCAAACCCCACCTGGACACATCCCCATGCGACTGCTCTGGGTGACCCTGCTCTGGCAGAGGGCTGGAGGAGATGATCTCCAGAGGACCCTTCCAACCCCGTATCATTCTGTGATTCTGTGAACCGGGGAGAGGAGGGCTATCTGGGACGGCCGAGCCTAGTCCCATGCAGGGACCCAGCTATACCCACACTTGCTTCTTCCAACCCAAACTCACAGCTCAAAGCAGCGCCTTCAGCTCTTACATTTATTCGTCTGCATTTCAAACACCAATATGAATACCAGGGTGCAAAGAAGGATTACTACATGAACTGCACTGGTTTTGCTTTTGCACAAGACGACTGCAGAATTTCTGCTGAAGGAATGAAATAACACTTTTTGGATGGATGTAAAATTGAGTTTACGCTGTCCTTTGAGAATCATGAGATAAAGAGTTGAGATGGCAACGCCTTGTAGGATTGGGAACTATATTGCTGTCAGGACACTCTTTAAAAAACAAAATATTTTAATAAATTGATGTATCTCAGACATATGAAATAGTCCTGAGACACAGAAAGGTGAACTTACCATCAACACTACGCAAAACAAGTTATTAATAATTTACACAGGACCTCTGGGAACAATTTCTTTAACCTAGAACTACTTTAAAATATACCAAAATAAAATGCACTTAAATCAGCTGTTTTGGCACAGAGTATATGGAAGCACAAAACAAGATTCTTCCCAAAGAACACAAGGTTGATTGTTTTTTTCCTGGTTCTAGGAAACAAGGCTGCAGTTGTGAGGCAGAGCTGGTTTATTACAGAGTTCTCTGAGGCCACAACTACTTGCCCTGCACTGGTCCTTCTAGTTGGTGCAACGGGCACAGGGAGTAAGCAAAGGTTGACATTAAATGAGTAATGGGAGGACAAGGTCACCTGTTTGATGTCAAAACTTATTTTACAGTGAATCATTCTGTAGAAAAAGATGATTTTTTCTTCCAAGCACCCTACCAGAACACATACTTCAGATGCTTTAAATACAGCAAAGCCTGAATGTATGACAGGTACCGGGTGTTGTTAACCTGTAGGTTTTGGAATCATTGAAATGTCTGTGTTAGAAGAGACCTTTAAGATCAAGTCCAACCATCAACCTAACTGATACAAAGCCACCACTAACCCCTGTCTCTCAGCACTATGTCAACCCACCCTTTAAATCCCTCCAGGGATGGTGCCTCAACCACTTCCCCAGGCAGCCCATTCCAAGGTTTTACAACCCTTTCAGTGTAAAAATTTTCCCTCATCTCCAATCTGAACCTCCCCTGGCACAACTTGAGGCCATTTCCTCTTGTCCCATTGCCTGTTCCTTGGGAGAAGAGACCAACGCCCCGCAGCTACACCCTCCTTTCAGGGAGTTTTGGAAGGAGTGAAGCCCTTACACACGTGGGACACAGGTGACAACCACCTTCTTTCCAGACAGAACGCAGAGCTGCACCAGCTGCTGCTAAACAAGAAAGAGGCAAAAATTAGAAAGTTTCAAATGTAAGGCAATTAGGATCTCAGAAGGGAAGAGTTCACTGGGGAAGCCACAGAGGGACCAGCATGGGCACTTTGAGACAGCACTTTCAAGACCCGCTGCTGCTAGTCACCCATTTTCCTGGGTCACCTGGAGCTGGCAATAAAAATCACATTCATCATGAGATGGGGAAGGCAAAAGCTGTTGGGAGAGCTCTTTGTAGAGGAAAAAAAGTAAGGCATTTTGATTTTAACGTCATGAGCTCAGCTCTGCTAGCTTAACAGCTTCCCTGTGTTTACAGTGCCCGTACTTAGCAAATGGACAACCTTTGCCATCACAGAAAAACTATCAACATTGGAAAATTATTTTCAGTGTTTCATTTAATGCTTCACAGAAGAGACAGCAGCTCTCAAGAACAAAATGTTTCCAAAAGGCTTTACCAGCAGGCTGAGTTTTGCTACTGTTCAGAATTAAAGAGCGCAAACGAAATGACAGTTTTTGGCGCAGACCTCATTTGTGAGTACCCAAAGCAAATTTCCAACAATTAATTTAACAATAACATCCAATCACTTGGAAATAATTAACATTGAGATTTAAAATAGTACATTTCAAATAATTATCCAGAATAAATGGGCTAGGAGGGCCGGTACACAGAGGGAAGAGAAATGTTTCTTCAAGTTTAACCCCAGTCCTAACGATTATCTTTGCTCCTTCTTTCTCTTCTTAGATCATATATTATTAAAATTAAGTATTAAAGGCACAGATAATCTTGTGCTGATCTAAGAGCACCAGGGAGGTAAGGTCTGAGAGGTTACAGCTAGTCTAGTCCACGCTGGCCTCTCCCTTGTATCCTACTCCTTGCATTTATTACTCCACGAGAGGCACGTGATTCCACAGCATCAAAGTAATCATGAACCAACATGGTCACTTCTTCAGTGGAAAAAACAGGGAAGAAAATTCAAGATGAGAAAGTCCCATATTAGCACATCTGAAAAACACCTGAACCGTCACCCATCACACTGCAGTATTTTTAAACCTGCTGTGCCAAAGCCATCAAGTTTCACCAGATGTTGTCGGCCAACATAATCGCTCAGTGCCACTGAAGGACTGTCTCAGTGGGACTGAACTTGAACGGGGGGTTCCCCAGCAGGTGTCACAGCCAGCACAGGGAGGGGGGATGACACTGAGGGACAAAAGCTACCAGACATCATCCTTCTACAAGCTGTAAGTCATTTTCTCAGCTCTGCCCCCCAACACTGCTGAGATGCTGTGGCGGAGAGGAGACACGGACCTGCCCAATGGGTTCAGTCCTGCGAGGGACCAGCTCCACTGTGGGCCAAGCAGGCAGTGACATCAGGGATCAACTCCCTCTGACCAGAGGATGTTACTGCACACCCCTCAGAAAGTAACATCCTCAGCACACACACCTCATTGAGCTCAAGAAAACACAACTTGTGCAGTTTTGCCTTTGGCACAGCAGAAGAGGCACCTGAAAGGTCCTCAAACCCACTAAATATGGGAGCTACTCCCTTTTATAGCCTCCCAGTCCATCCCAGGGGGCAGCTAGGACCACCACTGCTTCACACAGCAACATTTGTTAAACTCAAGGATGCAAAAGACAGAACAAGACAGTCTGGTCCATGCAAAAACCACCATTTACATTCTTTTACTGCCCAGTGATTTACAGCCCCATCCATTCCAGTGTTTAAACACCAGTGGGAAGCAAAGAGCATAAGAGACAGGTCGAGATCTATGATAAATGTAATATTTTCCTACGGGGAAATCACACCATTGGTACACTTCTGCCATAAAGAGGGAATGAACACGAGAAAGATAACTGGGAAAGGGGCAGAAAGCAAAGGCCAGCACCCCAAATATCCCGATGGCTCCCCTAGCCCCACAGCCCATCATCGTGCAGGCTGGAAGGTGTCTCACTGTTTAAAACTTGATGATGCATTAATCTGAATAGTCAATGGTTGGATTCTTTGGAGATCTTTCCATCCCCTCTTTCATTTTCAGCTTTAAAGTTATTCCTCAATATACAAGAACAGTTGAAATTCTGTTCAGAAAAAAAGAAATAAATTAAAGGAGACTTTGTTTTGTTTTGTTTTGTTTTGAGAAAAAGACAGACAAAAAACATTTCCACATCTCCTGGATAATTGTTAGGTAAAACTAAGGGTCAACTCCAAGACTTCATTAGGAGTGCATGTCTTCTTTTCAAAGAAGCATCAGAAAACAAATAACTAAAAACTTCAAATATTCTAGTGTCTTGTTTTCCCTCCACCTTGAAAACTCACTCTGACCAGCATGGTCACAAGCAGTAACACCACTTCTCATCCACCAGTCTCTTTTTCTAGCCTTTCTCTGGCTCACTCGAGATAAGTTATCTTCTCAACACCTGCCTTATTTCTTTAACTATTTCGGGTGAAGAATTCTTATTTAAGAAAAAACAACAACAACCAACCAAACAAAAAAAAACCCAACAGCATTTCAAATACAGGCACAACTGTAGACTTTGAAAAACAAAGTTAAAAACTAAAGAAAAACACCTTTTCAGCCATATTACATTTAAAAACTTCAGCCTCAACTGGTTTTAAAACCTGTCCGGCTTTAGTGAACTCAAAAGCTGGAATGATTACTTTGCAGCTCCTTCACAACTCAGACACCTGCAGCTCCACAGACTCTTCTAACCAGCGAAACCAACACACTCCCCAGTTCTTCTCTTTATTAAGAAGGTTGGATCTCACTGAGAAATTAAAAATCCATATGCAACTAAGACCTCAGATGGAGAGCTGAGGATTTTCTTTTTGATGCATAGTCCAGATATTTCAGAGGCAGATGAAACCCTGAGGACCAAAGCCTCATGTTAAATGAGCACTCGAAAGCCTCTCTGGAGAAGGTGTTTCTCTTACCGCCTCTTCTTCCCATACCGTAACCCCCACAAAAAGCACAACTTCACAGTAAGGCAAAAAACTTCAAAGAATTACCTGAGCTCCCGGCGGTTAATAAATATTGCAGATATTTGTTCATGCTGTACTTGAAGCTTTAACTATCTGCTTGGTTCTGCTAAGACAACTCCGGCAAACCTTATGTCACAACCCCACTGCCCGTGTGCTGACACAGCACTTTCTCGGCTGCAGAGGTAATTAGGGCAGGACTTACCAAGTCCCGCCTTCACCCTCATTTACTCCCAGGTCAGACTGGGTTTTACTCCAGCACCTGCAGAGGCTTTTTGCCTGGTTTCTCCTTTCTTAGCATTGCTATGATAACCTCAGACAATTTCCCCAACCATACACATCACTTTTTATTTGATTTGAGCAACCAGTGTGGCAAACACCACATTTTCACAATGGGTGTGTGATCCCCAGGGTGGTGCTAAGAGGTCCCCCTGTTGTACCGGACCCCTCCAGCAGCACAACTGCCATCCAAAGCCCAAGGTCAACCCATTTCTCCAGCCCTGCAAGCCCACACTGGGTGCCATCGGGGCAGGAGGACAGTCGGTACTGCCTGTTGCCTCTCCGGGATTTCCTGAGCCAATAGCATTGCCCTGGTGCCTCCTAATCTCCTCACCCAGCACAGGGACACCCAGGCAAAGCGGTTTGGGAAATCCTTGGACTAGTGAATTGTGCTCTCCCATTCTCCAGTGCTAATGCAGCACTGCAGTGTTCAACTAGAGACAAAAAAGAAAAAATCAGAATAAAGCAAGATATTGCCCACTGACTGGAGAGAGAAATCCCCTGGAAGAGCAAAGGGCTCCTGAGGCGGGTGGAGAGGAGCCTGGGGAGCTCCCAGACACTGGCACAACACTAGTGCCTTCGACATGCAGACAGGTAGCTGCACCTTTAGCCTTCAAAATCCTTCCACCTTGACAGAGATTTGCTCCCACCTCCTGATTTTCACGTGTCTAACGAGTAAGGAAGAGCCTCGTGCAAGCCCAGGGCAGAGACTGCCCACAGCCATGCTACCACTCACAGAGAGACCAAAACCCAGCAGAGCCCTGGCAGCACACGCTGAAATCCTGACCCAGAAAGTGCCTGCACCTGCCCACCCACAAGAAAACTGCCAAACCCAACAGTTTAGCTAAATGACAGGAACTCTCTCGCTGCTAGAAAGCCGTGACTTTGATTTACATGAGCAGACATGTCCTGACCTTACTCTCATGTGGGTTTTCTATTTTTCATTTCAAAACTCAGTTGGAAAAAAGAAAAAAATTCACTGGTGACATTTTGGTAATTACTGTCCTAAATACAAATGTGGGGAAAAAAAAAAAAGAGGGGGGGGGGAGGGCAAAAAAGCACTCTTAGCAATGCCCTCCTAAGTGGGCAGACTAGACCACCCAATAACTAGACATCTCATTTCTTCTCTCGGTGAAGAACCACCAAATGCAGTTCATAACTTTCCATTTCTGCTGGCTCCATTGCCCTGTAGCAAATACAGTATTAAAATTAGGGTGGTGAGACACTGGAACAGGTTACCCGGAGAAACTGCAGCTGCCCCATCCCTGGAGGAGTTCAAGACCAGGCTGGATGGGGTTTTGAGCAACCTGGTTGGAGGTGTAGGGGGGCTGGAACTCCATGATCTTTAAGGTCCCTTTCAACTCTAACCATTCTGTGATTCTATGAAAAGCTCTTTCCTCCAAGAAGCCGGTCTTGCACAATGTCAACTACAGAAAGGAAAACACACCTGTTAAAGACTTTTTCTCACCCTTTCTACACATGATGTGAACCTGTGCTGCGATGTAAAACAAAGGCAACCCCAGGCAGGGCAGAGGCTGCTCCCACCAAACATGGATTTAATGCTCAGACTCTCAGCAACAGTCTGTGAGGAACCTGAGCGGTGAAAAAGACAATGGCCTCAATCCTACTGTCATGCATGGGCTGAGGATGATTAAAACTGGGTTTTAACACAGAAAGAGCCAATTTAAGTTTTACCAAGTATCACTTTGCACAGCATTTTATATACAAGTCACAGCCATCCCACGTGGGTGCTTTATGGCTGAAGACTTCAAAGAAGGACAAGATGAAGAGTTTTCCTGCAGCAGTGATGGGATCAGCAGAGTTAAAGCTGGGGAGATAAAGGGTTTCTCCACACCTGATCTGCACAAACAGGAGTTAATGATGTTAACAGCTGCTTATTTGTGGGCCAGGTGGCATAAATCAAACAGAGATTAAAATCTCCCATCGATGAATGGTACCACACAAACCCATTCGAAGATGCAATCTACATCTAACCCGCAAAGCCTTGCCCCTCCAAGCAGAAACTCCACCCAACAAGAAAGCTGATCCACAAGGTTTGGACCAGAGCAGAAAACTGCTGGGAAATTGTCAGCACACACTGCTCTGGTGCTGAAAGCCTTGCCCTTCTCATCATGCTTCAACACAAGCATCAGAATAGATACAGAGGAGCTCAGACCCCCAGACCAGGTCTGGACAGCTTTCTGCTCTGGGTTCAAAAAACATTCACCTCAAACATCCTCTGACAGCTACTATCAAACCCGGCAAACCAAAGTGTTGGTTTTCTTAAGATATTTATGAAGAGATGTATTACGCTTCTTTTATGTCTTTCAGAGTACTCAGGACATAGACTTTAAAGAGAGACCTATTTTTCTCCTCTACAGCTCTCAAAGAGAGGCTTTTAGGACTGAAGGCAGTCGTCCCTACTTACACAGCATGCTTTCAAAGCACTTCACGTGCATTCAATAATCTTTTCATCTGAAGCAGGTGGGTTTTAGTCATTTTGTAGATGGAAAAAGCACTTCAGCTAAGTCAGGATTACAATTTGCAATCTCCAGATTCCCAAACCTGCACAAGCTCGTGTCCTGTTTCTCAGCCCACCAATAGCACCCTGGAAATACCACTTCAGCACCAACTATCACCCCAGCACCTTTCTCAGCTTCCAGCCAGCGCTGAATTTCCACAAGCCTCCAGGCAGCCACACTCTCACCAGGCAGGCAGGTACCTGCAGTAAAGACACCAGAGTCAATTTGCCCCGTGAAGTACCACACATTTCAGAACCCAGTTCTGTACCCAGAACTGGTCTGTACCCTATAGACCAGTTTTCATACTGGTTCTCTCCTCACCCAACATGTTTGTATTTACTGAACTTCTTCAGAGGGGAAGAAAAAAGGAGCTGCCACGTGCAAAGATGAGACAGATGAAAACTCAGTCCTCCTGCAGATACAATTTGGGTTGGAAGGGACCTTTAAGATCATCAAGTCCAATCATCAATCTCACTCTGATAAAACCCATCACTAACCCCTGTCTCTCAGCACTATGTCAACCCACCCTTTAAATCCCTCCAGGGATGGTGCCTTAACCACTTCCCCAGGCTTAAGCCCCATTCCAAAGCTTAATAACCCTTTCAGTGTAAAAAATTTTCCTGATATCCAATCTGAACCTCCCCTGGCACAACTTGAGGCCATTTCCTCTTCTCCTATCGCCTGTGACTTAAAAGAGACCAAACAGGCATGGAGGCCTCTTCACCAGTGTCTCCCAGTGGCTGGGGACCATTAGAGAACCGTATTAAAAATAAGGATCATTGATTGCACTCCTCAGGAAAACTGAGGGGGGCAGAGAAAAGGAGAATGGTGCTACATCCCTCTACTGCCACTTTTCATGTCCCTACTGGCTTTTCTGGCCCACATCCACATCTGCCTCCCACCACAGCCAAGCAATTCCAGCTCCGCTCCTCAGTTTTCAACTACTTTCAAGGCTACAGAACATCTGCTCTGAGTTTTGGGATCATTGCCAGTCCCACAGTGATCCAAAAACATCAAAGTCAACAGCAGCCTCAAATCAATATGTTTAGCGGGATGATTCTTCAGATGTTGTCCTTTTTTCTAGGCGCTATCCCAGAAAACACAGATCTTGTAGCCCTTGATGTAGGTACCCAGCTCCTTTGGCAAAAAAAAAAAAAAAAAGCTTTTAAAGCTTAGTTGTCAAGTGACATAATTAAATAGGTCAAATATGCCCCAGTGCAGTGCTATAAAGCTACTTAAAGCAAAGCAGCAGTTTTGTTGACAGGCAGCAACTTTTGTTGGACCTGCTCTCAGGAAGATGGCTGCCTGGTCACCAGTTCAGCTACTACACTCTCTCCTGCAAATGTTTACATCCTTCCAGGCTGTGTGAGCTTCAGGCAGACAGAGGAAAAGACAGGAACACTCCAGTCTGAACCCATCAGATGGAGCTAAGCCATAGCACTACTTAAAAAGTAACTGCAGAAGAGTCTTCCACTCCTATGGAAGTCAGGCATGTCACGCTGAAGTCCTTTCTAAAAGGCAGCGTTTTACAGCAGGGTCATCACTCATTTTCCATTTCTCAGTGAAATAACAGACAAAAATGGCTGAAGCCCAACACAAAGCTGAGGCAGAACTAACAGACCCTTGGTTACAAGAGCCGTGCCATACATAAGATGCCGAGGGTTTGGAAAGAGGGCAGGAAGGTGCTGAGCCAGCTGGGGGAGTGGGAGGCAGCTGGCTCGAAGTTAAGCCTGGGGGTCCTGCTTCTTTTGCAAACAGCAGATGCTTCATACAGGAAAACCAAACCTGTTTTACAACGGCCAGAGCTTCTCCAAGAGCCGTAATTCAGTCAGCACACCCCAAAACACAAGCTTTCTCTCCTGGGTCACTAACACACCCAAGCCAGGCCTAACAAGATTAGCACTGGGATAATTTCTTTGTTGTCATTCACACTCAGCTCTTGCCTTTAATGCTTTTCAGCCAGTATTAGAAGCCGCACGCACTTTCCAGGTGCACCAGGAGGTTTTACTAAAGACCAACCTTCACTTCCTCATTTTGAAAATCAAAACCATCCCCAGCATTTATTTAGTAGAGCAGCATCGGTTTCAGGTGGCAGATCAAAATGAGCAAATTAGTTCCAGAACTGACGCTCTACAGATATTTAAAGACAAACAGGAATTGTGGGCCAAAAGGTAATTATAACATCCCTAAAGCTGTAAGGAGCTTTTCAAATTCAAAGCAACACTGGAAGAGGCAAAAGCTTTTGTCTTTCTAATACGGTTTATCTGTTTGCCTGTGACAGCACTGAACATGCTTCCTTTATTTTAAACTAAACCAGTCACGCTAAGTTGACCTGGTAACCAGGAGACACAAATAATTAATCATCTTCCATATTTGTGAAGAACTTGAAGTTAAGCAAGCACAGAAGAAACATGACAAGTTGTGCTTTATTTTGACAACTCTGCTTCAGGTTGTTAGAGAGCGTACACAGCAAGTGTACTTAAATGAAATAACAAAGCTTTAACAAAGAGAAAGCAAGCGGCATTTTACCAGGGAGAGAATGGAGGCTTTCTCTCCAAATAAAGTAAGCAGATCATCAAAGATCAAGAATTGCAGCAATAGTAGAGGAGAACAATAGCTCAACATCTTTTTTGTGGCCAAGCTTCATTTGAGAAACCTGGCGGTGCTCCATGCCTTGACAAGTCTCTCACTGGGAGGGGACCTGGCTCATCACAGTTCCCACCTCCCTGGTGACACCCTAGCAGCAGGGCCCATCCCCAGGACTGGACATGGGAACACATCACCTCCAGCTCCCCAACCCCAAGCACCTCCTGAAGGGTTGCAACAGCACAATCATGCCTGGCAGAGGTTTGAAAGGGGCTGCCCTGATACCCCACTGCCACGTGAGCCGGGGTGCCTGGAGGGACAAAGAATGGCATCAGAGCAGAGAGGCCCTTCTGCAGGTTCCATGCCCGTAACAGAGGCAAAGTGTCTTCAGACAATCAGGCATTTTGGGAAGCTGCTCCCCCCGGCCCCTGCATCACATGGCGACCGTGGGATCCGACCGAGGCCTATGAGGAGGCAAGCCCCATCTCTCTTACCCAGCGGAGCACAAATCAGAGAGCCCTTCAGACCCTCTTTTGGAAGCAACAAGATGTGACAATCAAGGGCCCAGAGCGAGGGCTCGGCTAAGAACAAGCAGACACAAGAGCTCAGGGACGAGAGGGAACCACCTGCCCGGCCTGCATGATGTATCTCACTCGAAAGGGGCTGGAAGAGGGGGTAATGCCTGGGCCCTGGGGACATGTGGGATTTAGAGGAGTTGGAGATAGATTCAGGCCCTGAAGGGTGGGCAGGCCTAAGAGGGAAAAAGGGCAGGCCACGGGGCTGCTGAGGGGCGGCAGGGCCTAGAACAGCCACAGCCCGGGGAGGGAGAGAGACGGAGGAAGGAGGTACCGCGATCCGCCGGGCCGGGCCAGGGCCGTACCTGCACCATGGCCACCGGAGACTCCACACCGCGCCGCCGCCGCCGCCACCGGTGGGTGCCGGAAGTGGCAGTAAGGCCGGCGGCAGGGNCTGCCCGCACAGGGCTGCCCGCGGCGCGCCTGAGCCGAGCGCGGGGCGGGGCTGAGAGAGTGGGCGGCAGCCTGAGGAAAATGGCGGCCACTCTGAGGCGAGTTATACTCGCCCCTCCTCTCGGGATGGTGGGGAGTAGTCGACTTCTGCTCGGTGATTGCAGCGCTGGAGGCATCGGGCGTGCCCGTGGGAGGAGGCCTGGTTTGTTCCTCTGGAAGGGAGCTGGGGTGGGCCTGAGGCTGGAGGTTGGTCACCGTCCCAGAGCTATGAGTGGCGTATGACCGGTTTGGAGGAGATGTTGTCGAGAATATCTGACAAGTTCAGCTTTCAGTCGCCACAGAGTGAGAGGAAGGTGTGAGGGAAGGATGGTGAGGCCCTGTCTCCCAAGGAGCCCCTGGGAACCCCCACATCTCCTCCCTGGAGAAAAGGGGGCTGAGAGGAGACCTCGTTCTTTCCAACTCCCTGAGAGGAGGGTGCAGCCAGGGGTGGGTGCTGTCATCTCCCAAGGAACAGGCCACAGGACAAGGGGAAACAGCTCCAAGTTGTGCCACGGGAGGTTTAGGATGGAGAAACAATCTCTTCACCAAAAGGGTTGTCAAGCCTTGGAAGAGGCTGTCCAGGGCACCCGTGAAGGTATTTAAAAACCGGGCTGATGTGGTGCTGAGGGACACAGGTTGGTGGTGGTTTGGGCTGTGATGTATTGATGATTGGACTTGATCTTAAGGGTCTTTTCCAACCTCAATGATTCTATGATATGCTGCAGCCCAGCACCCTTGGCAAGGCCTTGGCTTTCTGCAAGGCAGCAGAGAGCAGACGAGTTGGGGTAGAGGGACCTGAGACAGAAATCACTCACTTGAGGCCGCGCAGAGGAGGGAACTCGCTCTGCTGTGCCTCTCACCATTAAACCCTCCCTCCTTTGCCCAGGCAATTGGCACCCTTGTATTTACCAGTGGGGAAACTGAGGCACACCGTACCAGCCGTGTGGGAGGGACCATGGAGAGACTCTTGATGAGGGAGGGGAGCCCTAGAATGAGGGGGAAGGGTTTGACCCCATTTATCTGTGACGATGAGCTGACCCGGGGGGATGTTGAGCAGGCAAGGGGCGTCCCCAGCCCCTGGGATGTTGCCTATACCCTGAGTTGTCCAAGGAGGGAATCTCCACCTTTAGTAAATAGGCCATTTTGGGACAACAGTGAGTGACAGCTCTTCAAGGAGAAATGCTGTTAAGTGGAGGCAGAAGGCCCAGCCCAAAGAGAAGGGATGGTCCAGGAAAGCCTCGTTGTTTGTAAAAGAAGAGGTGGGCGAGAGGGTGGGAAGCACTGGGGCAGTGCAGGGAGCCAGTGGACGGTGGTGTGCAAGAGGTGTCATCCTTGACCCCAAGGAACGACAAGAGAAAGATCACAAAAGTCATATTTCATTGTTGTCTTAAACCCAAAAAACCAATGCTTTATTTTCAAATGCAGTACCGTAATAAGGTGAAGATGCTGCCTCTTTCCTTCCTGTCGCTCCCAGCAGAGTGAGTCCTTGGGATGTTGGGAGAGGAACCCACCCGGGAGCCCGGCCAGTGCCTGAAGGAGCAACCAGGAGACCGATGCCCCAGCACTGCCAAGGTTTGGGGGCAGGAGCTGCCAGCTGTGAAACTTGAATAATTGATAAAAAGCTTTCAAAAGGCAGGAAACATCGCGAGATCAGAAGCAGGCCACGACACAAGGTGCTTCACAAAGTACCCAGGGAGGGCTCATGCCAAGTGTCCCCACCTGTGCTCCTGCCAGCCACCTCCCAGCCTCACACCAGGGCTGTCAGAGCAAGTGATTCCTTCCCAGAAACAACAACAGAACCAAGAAGAAAGCATTTTTATTTTTATGAGATAGATAAATCTGTTTTATATTCTGTCAGCTGTAAGAGACATGCTGGATACCATTATTTTCCTTCCTTCTAATTCTTGCCCCATGCTTGCTCAATGAAAATGGCAACAAGAAATAAAGTAATATAAAATGAACTGTGTGGAGGATACCACAAGGTAAAGCTGTCCAACTGATTCAGGCAGATCTTGGCTACGCCCCTGCTTCCTCCACATGGGAAGGGGCAGCTTGGTTAAGTGGGATGCCCACTCATCTCCCAGTTAGCAGCACTGGAGAAGGTCCCAGGGGTCCCTGCGCACATTGAGGCAGACCTGCTGAAAACACGAACCCCCACATTCACCTGTCCTGGTGAATCCGACCCTGCCAAGGACTGGAACCCCCCGACCCTGCAGCCTCCCAGCTCAACTAATGGATCCCCAAGACCAACCTGATTCCTGTCCAACCCCTCTGCAGAGAAACAAGGGAACTTCCCCAGACCTTTGTCCCCAGGATGCCTGGCTGATGCTCGCTCCCAGTTTAAGTTAAGGAGGAGAACAACCTCAGGAAAGATTTCGGGTACATGGCAGGGTTGTCACAGCACCTCGGGTCCCCATATGGGAAAAGGCACTGTGCAGAGGGACATGCACCAGTGCAGTCCTCACTCCTGAGGGCATCCAAAGGACGCACATCCCTCTGTTCCCTGGAGGGAGCTGCCATGTGCACTGGCAGCCCCTGCACCCTGGGCTGCATCCCCAGCAGCGTGGCCAGCAGGACTGGGGGGGGATTATGCCCCTCTGATCCGTTCTGCTTTGGGGAGGTTCCCCCCAGTGCTGCCTCCAGCTCTGGGGCCACCAACAGCAGAAGGACATGGAGCTGTTGGATGGGGCCAGAGGAGGCCACAGAGATGCTGGGAGGGCTGGAGCCCCTCTGCTGGGAGGACAGGCTGAGAGAGTTGGAGGGGCTCAGCCTGGAGAAGAGAAGGCTCCAGGGAGACCTTGGAGCCCCTTCCAGTCCCTCAGGGGGTTCCAGGAGAGCTGGGGAGGGACTTGTGATGAGGGAGGGGAGCCCTAGGAGGAGGGGGAAGGGTTTGACCCTGAAAGAGGGGAGATGGAGCTGAGCTGTGGGGAAGAACTTGTTGGCTGTGAGGGTGGTGAGAGCCTGGCCCAGGTTGCCCTGAGAAGCTGTGGCTGCCCCATCCCTGGAGGGGCTCAAGGCCAGGTTGAAGGGGGCTTGGAGCCACCTGGTGTGGTGGGAGGTGTCCCTGCCCAGGGCAGGGGGTGGCACTGAGTGGGCTTTGAGGTCCGTTCCCACCCAAACGAGTCCGTGATTCTGTGAATAAGCCAGAGATGCTAGTGTGGTGGGAGCCCCCTGCTTCATGACCTCCACTCCCCGATTATATTGCATCACCATAAAAAAGCACCTCTCGGGGCCAGTTTCCACTCCCCACAGTGGGGGGACAGGGCGCGTGCAGTTACAGCTTTTCTCTGCACCCCCACGAGAATGCTCCCGTTGTCCTGGCTCAAGGTACCAGCCAGGAGTTCAAGTTGGAGAAAGACCCGGGAGAGTGAGTGTGGGCGAATAGCTGCGGAATTGTCCTCACACAGGGTCGTGTCTTCACAGGGTGACACCTGTCCTTGGTCTCCAGGTTCCCCGTTATGTTACAGCCCAATGTGTGTCCCATCAGAGTCCTTGGCCCCCGTGGGAGACCCTGACTGTGCTACAGCACCCCACTTCTCTCCCAGCTCTCCATGCCAGCCATGCCCTGTGACCCCCCTGGCACTCCACCCTCATCCTGGGACACTGGCCCAGCAGCGCATCCCACCCCCAGCACCAAACCTTTGAGTATCGCCCAGCCCTGGGAGGGGGCTCTCACCCCCAAGGCTGCTCCAGCCTCCTAGAGAGATGCTCCAGTCCCCAAGGGAGACCTCAGCCCCGCCAGGAGTGCTTCTGGGACCCCAAAGGGGATGCTCTGGCTCCGCGGGGGGTTGTTCCAGCCCCTCAAGAGTGCTCCCACACCCCCCAGGGTGCTTTTGCCCCCCTAAAGTGATACTAACCCCCCAGGGTGCTCCAGCCCCAGAGGGTGCTCCTGGCCCTCAAGGGTCTGCTCCAGTCCCCTCGGGACTCGGATCCCGGGCACGTGGTCTGGCGTGTGCTGTCCAGGCGTGGTGGCTGCTGGGCTGTGGCCGCAGGGCTGTGGCGGCCCGTGGACCTCCCTTCAGCGTCCCAGCCTCCAGGCATCGCTCAGGCATAGGATGACAAAGGGAAGCTCACGGGGGGCAGCGACCCCGCACTCCGAGCGCTCCTGCAGACGGGAGAGAGGGGAGCCAGGAGGGGAGGGAAGGAGGCTCCAGGGACCCCCATCCTGCACCTCACCTGCAGGAGAAGAAAACCAGCCCCAGGGATGACCCCAGCATTGCCTCTTCCGCCTGGGGGCAGTTTTGGATGTGGCAGGTGTGCAAGGGATGAGCAGGGCTGGGAGGGTGCAGGCAGATGTGTGGGTTCGCGTGTGCAAATATGGGGTGTTCGCACATACATGCATGTGTGGGAGAGACATGTGCAGCACACAGCTGGCCAAGGCCATGCCTTGGTTGCCCACCCACAGAGCCAGGGCCCAGGAACCTGACCCAGCATAGGGGGACCCTGGGGACTGCTAAGCACCTGCCACCCCATTGTCATTCCCCCTCATCCCAGCCAGCAGCACGGGGTGGTGGGTGCCCCCCTGCACCCTGTGCTCCCTCCTCCCCAATGCCACATCATCCTGCCATGATGCCACACTTGCCATTCCTCGCCAGGGAACTGCCAGCTGGTGTCAGGTCACACTGGGATGATGCTGCCCAAGGAGCAGATGGGCTCTGTGCCCCCAGATCTGCCGCTATCCCCAGTTCGCTGCCTCACTCACCTGGCAGGGCAGAGCCAGGGGCTGCTGCCGATGCGTCCTCTCCTCGTCCTTTCCTGTCCCCTTCCCTCCATCTTAGCCAGCACTCACAGAGCCCCTCACCCTGGCATCCCTCCTCTGGTGCTGTCCCCTTTCGCCAGCCCAACCACAGATGGGATCCTTCCCCTCTGCCCTTTTATACCATCCTTGTTCATATGACAAGCACGTGAAAAAACAGAGCAGAGCTCGGAAAAAAAGCTCCTTAAGATGCTTTAATTCAGTTTCCTGGATCCCATGACTGAGCTCGGCCTGTGAATGGGGTCTCATGACTGTGGCACGCAGGCCACGGCCATCAAAAGCCTCATTTATGCCCCGAAAGAGATGTAAAACCCTCTCGGTCGGTCACCCAGTGAGCCCAGTGTCCCCTTTGCCCAGCCCCAGCTGCACCAACATGGCACCTCTGCCAAGGGCTCATCGCAGCGGGTGTCCCATCCTTTCCCTCTTGGGACACCCAGATCCAGTTGTCCCCTTTCACCACTGTTACATGCAGGCAAACATGTACACACACGTACATACATGTACATGCACACATAGGTGCCCCCCAGCCCGGTTGTGCCTGCGACTGCAGCAATGGCCACTGGAGCTGCCTCTGCCCTGGCTCTTCTGCCCTGGGGACTTCAAAACAAGTCAGGGGGTTGGTATAGACACACATGCCTGCCCTGTCCCCACTTCTGCTGTGGCTTCAGGAGGAACTCTGGGGTCACTCTGCCCTTCACCTCCTCCTGAGACCGCAGTCTCAGCAGAGTTCCCCCCTCCAGGCATCCAACCCTATCTGGGTGCAGCCCCAGCCTGTCCCCTCCTGGAGCTCCCAAGCCCTGGCACCAGTGGTGGAGACAGAAGTGCTGTCCTGGTGGCTTGTGGACCAGGTTGGCCCCACTGATGGGGAACACTGTGCCCAGGACCCCCAGGGCAGGCTTATGCTTATTGGGGGCCTATGGCTCACATAGGGGTTGGTGCTGGTCCTTCCCTCTGGCCAGGAGCAGTAAAGGATCCAGACCCAAAAAGCCCCAATTCCTGATGGTAACAGATGACAGCCCTCCCCGGGCCATGGCACCATCACAGTGGCAGCAGCCAGAGGTGCCCAGCTCACCTGGAGCCCACAGGGGTGGGCTAAATTTTGGGGAGCAGGCTGACCTTTTTTGTCCTTTCACCTCTTTTTTTTTAAAAAACCTCAAGACAAAGACAAACTGAAGCCATCCCAATACCCCCCCAGCCCAACTGCCAGCTCCGAGGCGTCCCACGCAGAGCCACTCGAGAGCATCTGCAGCTCAACAGGAAACCAGCAGCACTAAGAGGATGAAAATATCCCCGGTGCAAACAAAACCTCTCTGTGCTGGGATTAGGTGTCAGCGTGGCTGGGAGCGGAGGGGACCAGGGCTGGGCCGCGGCAGGGCCTCCGGCTTCCAGCACTCATGCGAGATCAAGGCTCTAAGTCCATCCGGCAGCTGCCTGTGGGAGCAGGGGCAGTGACAGGGGGGGACGCTCCAGGAGAAACCAGACACTCCAGCTTGCAAAGGTCCCCCTGGAAAAGGGGTGAGACCACCCCGAGCTCTGACACCCGAATCCTCTTCTGGCTCCTGCAGAGCCCCAGCCCTAAGGAAGAGTCCCCCCATTGCCATTGGGGGATCCTGACTTAATTCCTGGTGGGAGGGAAGAGGGATCTGTGGGGAGCTGAGGGTCCCACGACCCTCTCCCTTGGCCTCCCTATGGCCCCCCCTCAGAAAAAGGGTGAGTCCACCCAGAGCCTCAACACCAAAATTTCTGGCTCCTGCAGAGCTCCAAGGACGGGTCACGCACCTCCATTGGGGGATCCTGCTTCTATCCAGGGGGGAGGAGCAGGATGTGTGGGGAGCTGGGGGTCCATGCCCCTCACCTTGCCTCACCCCTTCCAGCTCCCAGCCCCACACAATGGGTGCATTTGAGTGCTCTGAGCGTAGGGCTGCAGTGAGGCCCAAGCACGAGGCCCCTGAGCCCCCGCCTCCCTGAGAGCTGCCTAAGAAGATTATCATTCCTCACATAAGCCTGCTGGGCCCCAAAGCCCTGCACTGGGGAGGAGGGGACGCAAGGGTCACAGGGACACCTCAGGGGGAAACTGGTGCCTGGGAGCCCCACGGGTGTCCCTGTGGACACAAGAAGGGGCAGAGAGGGGTGAAAGGTGCCTGGAGGGCAGGAAAACACAGGGAGACTTTGAACAGCTCTTCCCAGGGAGATTTCAGAGCAGGCACTGACCCAAAAAGCACAAAGCCAAGCACTTAAACATCCCGTCTGCTGCTGGGGGGTTCCATGGGGTGCCCCACATGCCTGCCCTCAAGACCAGCACACACCAGGTACCACTGAGGTGGCCCTGCTGCCAGAGGCTGGGCTGGGAGTGGAGCTGGTCAGAAAGATCTGGTGCCCCCAGGGCCACCATGCACACTTGGGACCACAGTGAAGAACACGGGGACATCCTCTGTCCGCTGTAGCACACCTGAGGCCCGCCAAGCCACTGTTCAAGGGAGGCCAAGGCCATCCTCCACCTCTGCCCCCAGCATCCCATGGGATCCCCAATGAAACAGGACAGGGGCTGGGGCAGAAGGGAAGGCCCCCAATGTCCCCATGGCCCGATTCAAAGAGACAGACCTTTGCAGCCCGGCCCCGGGGAGACAATGGCTCCTTCCCCATCTGCTGGCAACTTGGAGCTGCCCATCCCTAGAGGAGAGTGACAAATGTTGGGCGTCCAGCCAAGTGCCATTCAGCCAAGGCAGCAGGCAGTGAAGGGCCAGAGCCCAGAGGGGCTGGGCCTGGTCCCTCCAGCCAGGTGACAAGGAGGTAGCCCCAGGGAAAGGGCACATATGACTGAAACATTAAACTTCTGCTCTTTATTCGGTGCCTGGTTTCCTCATCCCATTTCCCAAGCGCACCATGAGCAAGCGGCACGGACGAGAGTTTCCAGGGGTGGAGAATACAGGGAGCGCTCTGAGAAGGCAGAGTGGGGCCAGACCTGAGGGTGTGTGGGGCAGGGGGGTAACCCCTCCATCTGTCCCCAAACTCCTCCTGGGGACATGACTCTGCCCCAACCATGGGGTAAACACCCTGCAGTCACCAGCGCAGAGCCTAAGAAAGCTCCACTCAGGGTAGAAACTGCCACCTCCACTGTTCTGCCCCACAGCGACACCGGGGAGGGGGCTGGACCCACAGCCCCTCTCCAACTCGCCTTATTGCTATAGTCAGAGCAGAAGAGAGGCCGGGAGAAATTCAGGGATTCACTGTTTTAGGAGAGGTGACGAGGACATGTCAGAAGCCGAGGATTTGCCATCGAGAGGGTGGTCTTTTACAGGAAGGAGGGAGCTGCCATCTCTTGCCAGCCCAGCCAGTGGTGCCAGCAGCACCAGGCTGGCACTGGGAGGGAGGAGAGTTGTGATCGTGTCCAGGAGGAGACACACCGTCTGCTCCAGGGCTTCCTGCCCTCTCCCGAGGCTGGAGCTGAGGCTGTACAAACTCATTTCACCTCCAGCAGCAAGGACTGGGGAAGGACACTGGGAGAGACTGGAGAGAGGCAGAAAGCACCTTGCCTGTCCCCTCTGCCCTGTGGCTAGTTGCGTTGGCTGGCCAGCTCCTGGGAGATGAATTTCCGAAGGCGCTCGAGGTACTGGCTGTAGAGTTCAATGTCATTGTGCCCGGCCCCATCCACCCACAGAGGCTCCACTGCCTTGGGGCAGCGCTCAAAGAGCGCCAGGCCGTGGGAGAAGTCGATGACTTCGTCTTCGGTGCCGTGAATGATGAGGACGGGAGAGGTGATTTTGGAGATCTTCTCAATGCTGCCAAGAAGGTGGGTGGGGAAGAGATGAGAGAGAGGGGTAAGTACCTGGATCAAGGCATCCCCCCATTCCTCCTGTCCCCCAAAACACATCCCCCAGGGAAGAGGGACCAGGAAATGCTCTTTGATCACATGGGTCATGGAGCTTCTGCCAAGCATTAGCTCTGGGACATGATCCCTCCTGAGCGTGACAGACGAGGACCAGATCGCAGTGACAACAGCTGCATAGGATCCCAGCAGGGCTGATGGAAACTGCTGCCGGACAGTGTGAGCCCAGGTCCTCCCATGTTGGGATCACCCGGGTTTGGAGGACTTGAAGCACAGCCGTTCTCAGCCCAGCCCCATAGGCCACGCGAGGCCATCAGGATGCAGAACATGGGCTGGTGGCTCCCAGTCACAGTTTCTGGCTTGGGGACCATCCCTCGGGTCCCGCTGGCCCAGCTGCAAGGGAGAGGCAAAGCAAGAGCTCATCCCACCTCAGCACTGCCTTTCCATCCCACTGCCCCTCTGCCCCTCTGTACAGGGGCAAAAAAGCCCAAGAAATAATCCTTGGTGGGGAGAGGGGTCCTGGGGACCCCCAGGGTTTGTGATACCTGATGAGGAGGTGGTGGCACAGCCCCAAAGCTAACAAGCAAGACAGTGGGACAAGATTGCCAGTAGGTGACGCCACAGTGGGATGTGGGATGGACACATGACATGGCCCTCAAGAGTGGGCACAGGGAGGGTTACGAACCCCCAGAGGGGACCAAATGCGAAGCAAGAAGATGCCCATGGGCATGTTCCAGACCGTCACAGGAAATGGGTCCACAGTTTTCACCACAACCCCTCTTTGGGGCCAGTCTGGGCACTGCCTCTCTAGAGCTGGCCCCTGTCCCTTTTCCCCAGGCCACTCACTTGGGGAAGGCATCAAACCAGTAGGTCTTCTTGGTCTCGGGGAAGGCAACTCTCATGCCGGAGGTGAGCGGGGAGTGGAGCACGATGGCAGCACACTCATAGCGGGAGGCCAGATCAACTGTGGGCACCGTGCCGATGCTCTGTCCATATAAAATTATGTTCTCTGGGCTGATTCCGTATCTGTGAGATGAGAGGGAGCGTCAGTGCCCAAGCACCAGTCAGATCACCAGGGGATACAGCCCAGGGTGTCATCCTGCTCCGGGCACAGCACCCAACAAGGCTTTCCAGGGTGGGGTGAGGGGGAATGGGGCTCTTTCCCCCCCTGCTTTCCCTCAGCTCCTCACAGCTGGAGTGAAAACAGCTGCCCAGCACCCTTGGCAGGACAGGGCAGCAGCTGGGGCTGAGATGCCAGATGAGTTACAGGGTGGGTCTCAAGGCCCACCCTTGCCATGAGTGGGGCTACAGAGGGGTTTGCATACCCAAGATTGCAGCCCTAGGACAAGGGGGAAGGATTTGACACTGAAAGAGGGGAGATGGAGCTGAGATGTGGGGAAGAACTTATTGGCTGTGAGGGTGGTGAGACCCTGACCCAGGTTGCAGCCTGGTCTGGTGGCAGGTATCCCAGCCAGGACAAGGGAGGTCCCTTCCCACCCAAACAGTCTGTAATTCTATGATTTCTGGGGCACGCTGTGAGTCAGGCCTGGGAGGGCAGAAGAGGCAGAACCCATTACAGGGCTGCACCTTGAGCCCAGCTGGGGAATTGGTGCTGAGCAGAGGCACAGGAGAGCCTGGCAACAGCAGGATGAGGAGCACAACTTGTGCTAGCACCCCCAGGCAAGGTCATACCCCCTGCAGCATCCCTGCCTTCCAGGTCCCCTGGCCCGCTGCCCCTCCAGCTGCTTTCCGGCCACCCCTTCCCGTTAGGAGCAGACTGGGTTCCCTCTCTGGGAGATTTCCTGTTTTCCAGACTGCAGGACTGCAGGGTTTTCCTGGCCGCCCTCCATTCCCCCTGCCCGGCTCACCGCGTCCGCAGTGCCTGCCACGCCGCGTCGATATCCGAGTAAAGGTTCTTCTCTGAGGGCTTGCCTGTGCTCACACCGTAACCCGAGTAGTCGTAGGAGAAGATGTTGCAGTTGATGCGGGTGCCCAGCCCAATGTAGAAGCTGCTCATCTGCCCCAGGTCCACGGCATTGCCATGCGAGAAAAGCACCGTGTACCTGCAGAAACAGGGAGAGACAGGATAAAGAGTTCATCGGGGACCCTGCTGCAGTGCCACCATGCTGCCCGGCCCCACCAGTGGCTCAGGGACAGATGTGCCCAGCAATGCCAGCCAGGATGGCTGCTCCAGCGGCCAAGAGCCAAACCCCAGGACACCCAACACCCCTCTGACCATCAAGGAAGGTCTCACGACATCCCCAGTCCAACCTCCAAGATACACAGACCCTCCTCGCCCCCTGGGACCAGGAGCTCACTCCCAGCAGAAACAGGCAGCCTGAAGGCAGGATGACTCCATTCAAGTTTGAGAGTCTATTTTTGGTAAAAAGCTCAGGATCTGGGGCCGTTTGCCCAATGGGGATTTCAAGTAAGAATTCTGACAGCAGCTTTTTTTCTCCCCTGAGTCTGGCAAGAAACCAGATGCTGGGAAGAGAAGTGAATTGTGGGAGTGACAAGGCACAAGAAATTTCCACCATAAGGGGAAAAACAATGTTAATCATAAAAATTAACACTAATGGTGCATTGATGGAAGCTTGGCTTTCTTCTGCTACAGGGAGGGAGCAGGACCGTGCTGAGCCACACAGTTGGTGTGAGCTCTGCAGCCAGGTTGGCTCTCCCTGTCCTAGCCTGGATGGCCCAGAAAGCCTGAGCAGGAAGGGAATGGCAAGATGAGTTGTGGGGAGGACAGAGGGCAAGCAAGATGTCCCAGGGAGTTTGGAAGGGTCAGATACACCCAGCTTGGGCTAAATGGCTGCTCCTGTGGGCTGGCTTGAAGCTGGGCCAGCACCAAGCCTCATCACAACAGGACATGGGCAAGCACAGCAATCCCACCACTGAATGCCTCTCACCGGGAACCTGTGGCACACAGAGATGGAGCAGACATCCCCACTGGGCCCCCCATAACACAGCTATCAACCCCTGCCGAGAACCATCCTCCCTCGCTCTAAGCCCACCCAGTGGCTTTGAAGCCCTTGGCAAGCAGAGGGTGGATCTGGGCTGCATCCCCCTGCCAGCACACGGAGGTCTCTGCAGAGGCCATTCTGAGGAGGGTACATTGCTCCGAGTGTGTGGGTACCAGGATGCTGTGGACCCCAACACCGTGCCACCAGCTCAGGGAGCTGCTACCAAGTCCACTCCTGTCCCTGTGCCATCCCCTTGTGCAGCCACTAGCAGGCAGGAGGGGGTCTCCATCCCATACCCTGGGCTGTTCTTCTCCAATTTCCCAGTTTAGGGACCCCTGGGGTGACCAGTTGTGGGTCATGCATCAACTCCTCCTGGCTTTCACTCCTGTCACTCTTCTTGAGGAATCAAACATGCCTGTAAATTAGACTACATGTGCCGACCTGGTTCACCACAGGCATCTCCTGGTTGACACAGGCTCTTCCCACCCCTGCGGCCACCACGAAGCTGGGGACAGAGGGTGAGTGGCCAGCACAGACAACCCCCTAGCACTCACTGAGAGCCCTGCACAGATACTCAGTTCACAAACTGGAATGTTGTCAGTGGGACACTGGGGGAAACCTGTGGGACAATCTAGGGAATCCCTATGTCTCTGTAGCCCCTGGGTTTTCCTCCTCCCCCCATTTAACCCCATTCCCAGCTGCCACCACAAGCCAGACCAGTCCCGGGAGCTGAGCTTGCCCACCCCACAGGATGCCTCCAACCCCCCGCAGCAGCTCCTCCACCAAGGCCAGGGCAAGGAGGTGGCAGTGGGCTGAGGGAGAGGAAGGACGGGATAACACCATGCCTGCCAGCACATTAAGCAGGCCAGGGTCAATTGTCAGCAGCAGCACCAGGCCGGCACATACACAGGCCACTCACCTAGCACCTGGCACACAGCGTACATACATGCAGCCAACACGGTTCCCTCGGCTGCTTTTGGTGATGAAGACCTCGATGTTGTCCAGCTCCCGCTGGGAGTACTGGAAATCCGCTCGGTCTTTCAAGTGCAGCTTCCATCGCCCCATGGCAGTGCCACTGCGCAGGGAGCCAGTGCTGGTGCTGCCGACAGGCTCTGACTCGGGCACCACAGCGTAGGTGGGCTCTGGGGGCAGGAAGGCTAGTTTGGCAGCAATGCGGCTGGGGCAGGGAGGGCAGCAGAAGAGGCAGCAGAGTTGGCTGATGGACAGCCCATTCATGATGGTGGCGAAGGGGGATCCAAATCAGGGAGAGGCCAGGAATGATGACGGCCAGGAGAGGCCCGGTCCTCAGCTGGCCATCGGCATGGTAGCCACCAGCAGTCCACAGTGTGCCAGGGCAGCTGCCATCCATCCGTCTTCAGGCAGCAGCAGTGGCCTGCAGGCAGGAAGGGCAGCAGTGAGGGTTCTGCAACGGGCATCCCTATATCATGCACAACCCCTGGCCAGGGACACACATGCACCTCAGCGACACCCCAAAGAGCACACTGTGTCCCCCCCAGCACACACACCTGCCGCCCATAGCCCCCATACTTTGGCTGAACCCACACACGCTCCCCCCTGCCCCCCTAAATCAAGCCTCCCTCAACACTTCTCACCCCTGCCCACACACCGCAGCCCCGTGCTGGGTAGGCAAGGGCAGCAGCCGCACAATCGCACACATACACATGCTCTACAACAGCCACACAACGGCAATACAAAGGACACAGCCCCTCCAGGACCCCCCCAGACACGGGCACAGGTGTGTGGTGGGAGCACTGAGCTCCCAAAAAACAGGGGAGTGTGGAGAAAAAGAAGAAAAAAAAATAATGCAAAAAAAAAAAAAAAGAAGCAACTATTTTCTATTTTCTGCAAGTTTGGGCACAGGCTTGCACTGAGGAATGTCAAACCAGCCCACACCCCAAGAAATTCACACCATCTGGTTCCCGAGGGCTGGGAAAGGGGAGAAAAGGGTGGAGGGGGGAGGTCTTCTGCCTGGCTATGGCACCGGAATATGCCAAAACGTTCAGAGGGAAGGGATGCCCCATGCCCTGGGCCCGTTGCAGGCTGTGAATTGGGGTCCCTTGTGGGCTGGTGGCCACCCACGGTGGCAGGGCTGGTGTCACAGCTGGTAGCCTGGTCCCTCCTCGGTTTGGCACGCCATGTGCCAGCAGTGCCATGGGCAGCTGTGGTGGCCAAGGGTGTCCAGCGGCTGCAGACCTTTACGGGCACGTTGGGACATGGGTTTGGGCTGCAGTCGGCGGTGGTGCAGGTGGTGGCTGTCACGCTCACGCCAGGTGTCATACTTATGCCAAGCCAAACCCTTGTGCTGGCTGGGGACACGAGCCCTGCCCTCGCCCCACAGCCAGCATGGGGGCCAGACACACCCATCCACCCTTACACCCCCCAACAATCACCCCACAGCCGGAGTGGTGGGAGCCACGCAGCACCCGTTCCCTGGCTCCAGGGAGACCCCCCACACACTGACTCGTGTGGGACTGTGCTCCCACTCACCAGTAGTGGGTGCCTCCCCCCACCACTGGGAGACACAGGAGCCCTCCCCACATGGTGTGGGATGGTCCCACATGTGTCGGGGTTTGCGTGGTCCCCCCTCGCTGACTGCTGGGGACCTCTCTCCCCGCACTGACTGCTCTTGGGCCGTGGGACCCCTCCATGATCACTGCGGGCCCCACAGCCCAGGCCCCTCACACCCACACTAACCCGTGTTGGGGGGGACCCTCAGTGCCTGCTGCAGGCCTGCCCACGCACTGACCGCTGTGGGACGCTCCCCGGCTGACCCGTGTGCCCGTCTCTCCTACTACTGACCCCTGTGGGCCCCCCCTCGACCGCTGTGCCCTCCTTCCCCCACACACCGACTGCTGTGGGACGCTCCC
>VZTM01031659.1:294307-341569 GCA_013400555.1 Jacana jacana
GGCTCTCGCGTCTCCGGAAGTGGCGCCAGTGCCCCACCCCCGTTGACACGGCAACGGCGCGGCCTTCGCCGCCTCTGGGGCCGCCTTTTCCCTTCGCGCCCGCTGGCGCCGAGACACGGGGCGGGAACGAACCCCCGCGGGGCCACGACCACCACCCCCCGCCCCATCCCTATGGACACCAGGGCGGGGTGTCCCCGTTACCCCAGCACCACGGGGTCCCGCTCAAGCCCTGCAAACACGTGGAGAAGGCAGCTCCACCATCAAGGGGGAGTCTGGCCCGTCAGGGATGCTGGACACGGCCCCCGCACAGCGGGGTGCCAGCACCGGGTACCAACAGTTATGTAGAGGTGGGGAAACTGAGGCATGGAGCCCCACAAGAGCCGAGTTGAGCCAATGCCAACACGTGACACATCCATAACCAACCACCTGCAGCACCCAAGCAAAGTAGACTGTATTAATATTTACAATTCTGAAGAGGAAAGAAATAAAAGGGTAAAAGGTAGGTGGTGACAAAGCAGGCAGCTGCCCCTTTTGGTTCCTGCTGCATCCACAAGAGCCGCTTCCCCTCCCCAGCACTGAAATGCGCCGCCCGCTGTGTGCTCCACATTCGATGCCCATGCTGCCCAGGAGCCAAAACCTGAGGAAAAGGCTGGCAAGAGCCAGCCTCCCCTCCCCTCTGTTCCGCAAGGCTCCTCCATAATTTCTGGAAGGCTGAATCCTCCTGGCAATGCCATACAACAGGAGCTGCCGCAGGGTGCTGACCGCTCTGGCTGAAATCAGACGGGAAAAACAAAACCTTCAGAACCATCCCCCTGCGATCCCCAGGGCAGAACTGCCATAAACAGGGGAGCAAACTTGCACTTGGAAGGAGCTGCCGTGATTCAGGCTGCTTCGGGCCCTGCAGCTCTGCTCTCTGACCCCCTCACATAAGCCGATGCCAAGGAAAACTCTTCCAAAACATGACACAGCCAGAGGTGGGGCAGAGGCTACTGCTTTTCTCCCAGGACCTGTCTGGGTTTCTCTGTAAGATGACTAAGAGCCCCATGGCTGCACCCCCATCCCTGGTATTCCCAGAGAACCCCACTGCAGGGGCAGGCTTGGACCCTGCGTGGGGCAAAGGTGGCTTTTGGTGTGCCCCAGAGACTTCTGCCTGCCTTGTGCTGTGTACCTGAGCCCCGCGTCTTCCTTCCCAACAATCCCACAGCACTCTCATGGTTTTTTTGGGAGAGCTACCGAGGCTGGCATTTGACTGTCCCTGCACCGCAGAGCCGTGTGTGCGCACATACCAGAGCACTCTGGGCCCTGAGTCTTCCAGCAGCCCTGACACCTCTAGGGGCTTTTCAGAGGGCTCATAGCCCTGCCAAGTGCCTCTTGCAGCTCCCCAGGGCTTTCCATGAGCTTTTACGATGGCCTGTGCTTCTGGGCACCCCAGGACCCTCCTTGTAAATTTCCACATGCCCTGCAGCCCCCCATGTGCCTTTCCCTACATCCCAGACCCCTCTGTCCAGCTTTTGGAGTGTTTTGGATCTGGCCCTGCCTCTCCTCCCACAGGAATGAGAAGGGAAGCTGGGTGGGCCTCCTGAGCCAACATGCTCACAGGGCAGAACCGCTGTCACCGAGTACCAGCAAGGGTCCCCCACCATCCGCCTGCACGCAGGGACGGGAAAGGCAGCAGAGGTTTAGCCATCTGAGCTTTGTGCACAACCCTGACGAGAAAGAATTGTGTAAGGCAGAAGGCGGGGAGCGGAGGGGAGAGGAGAAGCACAGCCACTGCTGTGTTACAGCAAACCTGGCTTGGAAAGAGGCCAGCAGTTATTCAAGGGAGTGTTGAAGCATGGGAGGCTGGTGCAAGGGTGTCCAACAGCCCAGCCACGTCACTGGCCACAGCGAGCCCGGCTCCCTCCCCATGGCAAGAGGCAGGAGGCAGTGAGTGGTACTTCCCTAAAGATCCTGACCTGCGGCTGGAGCGCGTCTATATCGCTTCAAGCCACAAGGTAACTCTCTCTGGTAACTCAGAGCAGAGAGGTCTGCTCTGCTGTTTAGCTATCCTGGTGCTTCAACAACAGCATCTCAAAGGGACAGGAGGGGTACCTGGGGTATTGAAACTACAGAATCCCCTTTTCTGCATCTGAGACCAAACACCTCACGGGATCAGGGCACCCTGGCTGCTGGGATTCCCCAGCTCCCAGTTTTACATCCGCCACAAAGAGAGGGAAGGGCCAAGGGAACAAAGTCCAGCAGCAGCTGACAGACTCCAGTCATGAGTCCCGGGTGGTTCATAGGACTCAGAGCTGCCAGCTGAAGGGAAAGGCTGCCCAGCAGAGCTTGGCTGCCTGCGACACTCAAACCACTCTGGGCAAGTCCAAAGGTCTCAGCGCTGGAGCTGCAGGACAGGACAGTCCCTTTTCCCTTGGGAAGATGATCAAGAAGGGATGGGCTGAGCTGTGGCTGTCAGACAGGCAGAAAGGGAGAGAAGGAATGGCAACTGTCTGCTGAAGAGGTGCAAGAAGTTTCTGTGTCCAGGTGCTGTGTGTTCGTGTGTGCTGCTGGAATCCCCATCACACCACCAACAAGGCTGGGAGGAAGAGGAGGAAGGCTGGGAGGAAGAGGAGGTGTACCAGGCCACCTGGCTGCAGTTTAGAGCTGCTCAGCCCCCTTCACAACTTCTGAATCTTCTCAGCAACAACAATAGGATTCTCTTTACGGATCTTCTCGGCAGCTTCTGCCTTGTAGTCGTAGGGGCAGGCATGCATGTCAGAGTACCGGTGAATGGCACAGAACAAATTCCCGCAGCGGCAGTCAAAGCCTGAAGGGAGGAAGAGCAGAGACAAAGCCATGTTACTCCCCATCCATCTGGACAGGAAGGCAGCAGGGCCGCTGCTGTTTCCTGACAGACCAGGAAATTCCACTAATACAGAAAGAGGGGCAGAAGAGAGCCGGGGTTGCCGTCCCCAAAGGCGAAAGGGAGTCTTGGTGTGGGGGAATACCACAGGCTGCTCTTGGGTTTCCTCTGGCTTATCTGCTCCTGTGAGGACACACATGCTCTGGGCAGCCTCAGCTGTCACAGCAGTGGGAAATGCTCCCTACAGCAGCTGCTCTCTGTGCTCCCTGGGGACAAGGGACATGCTAGGGACTGCAGAGTGCCAGATTGTTAATCCTGACCTGGCTCCCCAGGCAGTGAGCAGGCAGCCTGAGCTGGAGCTCAGCCCTCCCAGCTAGCCTGGCTCCCCAGGCCTCACGCAGCAGCATCTGGACTGACCAGCAAGCAGCGAAACCTTCACCTCATTAGGACCATTTTTGAGCTATTTAGGTTTCAAAATTAATCATTTAGCACTTCACTTGGAGACAATGCTGTTCAGAAGCACAAGCATTATCAAAACACATGGGGCAACTGAGGCAGGGAGCAGGGAGCAGGTTTGCTGCATGACAGCAGATCAGCTGGTAGCCTGTAAAGACTGCAAACTCCTCACTACAAGGTGCCAGTTTACTCCTATTCGAGGAAACTCAAATAGCCTAAATTTAGCATAAAGTATCCTAAATGCCCTGAATTCACAAACTCTACAAGTTGCTTCCTAAAGTGTAGGAAAGTAATGCAAGATTGGTGGGGACTGTCAACGTGCTCAAGTGACTTGCACGTGGGGTGCTGGAAAAAAAACTACCAAACTAATTGTTCAGTTTTGTGTGCTCAACAAGTGTAACTTCTGCACTTGGATAACGGAGGCCTGGGACAGACTCAGGGGCACCTTATCAAACGTGCCTGAGAGATTCTTGCCCTGCTGTTGAGGAGATCAAAGCACAGCAGAAAATTCTTTGAAATACAGGCCGGAACAGCAAGTGTGAGCACTTCCATTCCCCTGCTAACGAAGACCCTCTTGCTCCAAGGTGCATCCCCTGCTTGCCTGCCTCTGCCCAGGTGCTGCTTCAGAGATTCCCCATCCATGAGGTATTGAGATTTAATTTGTTCTTTGCCTTTAATCTGTGGTTTTGTGGTTGTTCCTGCATCCTGCCTGCATTAGCTCACACATGAAGGAAAGGAAACTTCTAACAATTTGAAACACTCATCCGGGAAAACAATCCTCCATTTAACTGAAGGCCAGGCACAGAGCACCCTGCCCAGTCCCAGGTTTATAAACCCACATTTATTCTAGGACAGCACCCTCAAATCTCCTGGGAGACTTGGGCTCTGCAGGACCAGGCATTGGGCAAATCTCCCAGGTTGGATTCTGCCAAAACAACTTACATGGATGAACAGAGAACCATTTGCGCAGTCCCCAGATGCTGAACACCCTGAGGAGGCTGAAGAGGCGAGCGCTCCACTACAACAGCCTGACCCACACGGCTCGAGAATCAACTTTTTCCAGGGAAACACCAAGCACCAGAGTCAATTTAGGGAAACGATGTTTTTATGAACAAACCTAAGCCAAGTTAATTGCTTTGCTTTCCAGGGGTATTTTTCCCATTTATATCACCCTCAGCACTTCTCTCTCTCCAGCCTTACAGGCTGAACGCTGAGCACCATCCTGCTCTCAGGAAACTAACGGCAGGAGCCAAGTGACATTAACAAATGGGATGAGTCTTGGAGTGGGATTTTCAGTTTCAGTCTCACACTATTATGGAAACTTTACCACCGACTTGAACAGGAGCAGAATTAGAACCACAGCGAGCACTGCCTTTGCTTCTTTGCAGCTTTTGCCAAGCGGGCAGGAATAACCCGAGCGGCACTGCTCCGTCCAGCTCTGCAGTCCTGCATCCAAGGGCTGGCAGGGACAGTAACAGTGAGTGGCAGATTCCCTACCTCGGACACGGCTGTTGGTGGAATGGAGCTGCCCTCCCTCCTTCCCTGCAGCAGTATGTCTTGGGGATGTAAAAAGACTTTTCAGAGGGCTGCTCAACCACTGACCCACAGTGACCCTCTGAACCCAGCGTCACAGCACAAGATGTGCCCACAGGGCTACAAAAGCAGGACTACACAGACCACAGGCAAGCTTTCCCCACAACCAGGGTCTTACCAGTCAGTCCGATCTTCTTCCGGCAAGTGAAGCAGCGATTCTTCTTCTGTTTGGGTTTCTCTGAAGCTGCCTTGCCCTCAGCTGTGCTCGGGGATATTTCAAGAAGGGTACCTGAAACAGAAGTTTTTCTTCCCTTCTCGATAAACCAAGCAACACATTCTTTCTATTGCAGGAGCTGCTTGAGACCCTACAATTCTGGGTCTGTGCCAGACATCTCTGTGTGTACCTTGCCCTGGCCAACATCCCCCAAACTGTGACATTTCCCTTGTTACACAGAGATCCTCACCTCACACAGCCTCGTGTATTCTCTCTGTTTCAATCTCCTTCAGGCCAAGGCTCAGAAACACCAAGGAGATGTTATGGTTTCGCTAAGGTACATACGTAAGGTAACGTGATGCCCTTTAGTTCCTGCTGAGAAAAGCTAGTAATATGTAAAATTACCTGGTGCTTGGCATAGGTTAAGCATGCGTCTGGATAGTCACTACAGCTTAGCGGATGTACAGTAACTCAGCTGCACAACTGAGCTAGGAGTTAATTTTCACAGGGGGAAAAAAAAGTTAACCCCTTGTACTTACAATTATTTCTGTACTACTAATTATTTCTGCTGACCCTTATGTAAGTGTTCCTCATATATAGGTCTCAGAATGCTTTCCACAGATACTCATCACTGCCTCTAATCTACCAAAAGGAAAACTGAGCTCTGAAAGCCAGATTGTTAAAGGTCACTGATGCTTAGCAGGATTTCCTATGGTACCTAAGCAGGCTAGAGAAGTCAACAGGAGGGAGGAGCACTAACTGCAAGCAAATACACACCTGCAGTGCACACCACTGAAAATCAGGCTAAGGACACAGTCAGAGTCAGAGGAGGACTGTCAGAGAGGAGACAGAGGCAAAGAAAGCTTTGTGAATCTTACCCTAAATGACTTTCTAAAAACCTCACGATCAGAAGAAAGGGACAGGCTCTTTCACCTCTTTTTCACCAAACAGTCTCTCACCTGCCTGTTGCAAATTGTCTCCTGGGCTTGCAGGCCTGGATTACCAAATCCAAAATGCACAGTCATGTGTGGTGACTACAGCCTGGGGTTTTTTTTTGTTTGTTTGTTTGGTATGTTTTTTTTAGCTTTGAACACAAGTGAACACTCAGTTGAGTTAAAGGAGGGTGTCTCCAATGCAGTGTCACTTGGTTATAGCTCGGCTGACACATAACAGCTCACCCTGTAACTCATCAACATGAGGATACTTCCCCCTGGGCAATGACACCCAAGCTCCTCTATCACTTCCAGGTCCCCACTCTGCAAACAAAGCAACAGCTTTAACACTCCCCTCTGAGAGGCCAGTTTGCCTCCCATCACGCAGGTTGCCAATAACCTGGAGAGCAGCTGCCCCTGGGCACTATCGCAAACACCTCTCCCCTCTCCCAAGACCACACTGGCTCTCTATCTCCCTTCCTCCCTCCAGCGATGGCAGGGAAACACAGGAAACGAGACGTGCAGCAGGCTGTGGGATGCTCCGGGCTCTCTGCCATTCACTAGGATAGGCGTCATGGAAGATTCTCCTCCTGCCAGTGAGTGGAGGGCTGGCAGCTACTCAGCCCTCAGCTCACAAAGCCATCTCTATCAGCCTGCCATCAGGCACTGCATTTTCTCTACTCCCTGTTTCAGAAGGATACAAACACTTTTCTCCTTAGCTCTCCTGCTCCACGTACCTTTACAGCCTGGAGGTAATAACCATCTCCTGGAGTTAGTGGCCAGGATTGTACCTGCTGCTCAAACTGATTTGTGATATCGCTGTCATTCAGACTCCTGCAAAGGCCAAACCATTTACCTGATGAGGAAGATGCTGCCGAGGCTTCTTCTGGCTTGATGATTTCTTCTGTCTCACTGCTGTTTGCATCTCTGGATATGCTCATGGCTGTCATCTGATGGGTCACAGGAGTCTGAGCACTGGGAGGATTTGCAACAAACCAACCAACCACTGATTAAACAGAAATATTTTCTTCAGCCCATAAAGTTAATTTCATTACACCTAGAGGTAGCTCAGGAGTAGAGCAGGGCAATTCCCCTTGACAACTGGGATGAAAGTTCTTCATAGACACAAATGTAACAAATCTGTGATGATCTGTTTCCATTTCCACCCAATTAAACCCCAAAACCAAGGCAACAGCCCAGCCAAACAGGACAGGGAAACGAGTTCTGGGTCAGGTAATGCCATTCTGGAGCTCAATGCAGTACTATCTTCCATCCCATCAAATGTGACCAAGGTCCCCACTCCTGCTCTCACAGCTCCGAGACTAGATTCAGACCAGGTGCCTTCACTGAGGGCTGAGTTGAAGCCCAGCAGTTCCAGGCAGCTTGTGACAGACATGGTGCACTGGCTACAAGACAACCAGGATGCCAATTAGTTTACTACAGGTTTTAATTTACTCCCAACCCCCTGGTACCTGACTCTACACAGTCACCATTGTCAGGGACACCACAGTCTTTCAGATAAACCAGGGTCACAATGAGCAGTGTTAGACCCAGCCATGCTTTGCAGATCCCCATGGCCATATGAGGGATGAGAGCTGCCCCTTCTGTACCAGGGTTGGATTTTAGTACAGCTACAGATCCTCCACCCCACAGACTGTGTCCCTACCTGGCTTTCACATCCTCAGGTGTTGAGTCTCCCTCCGCATGCTGCCCTGCGATTGAATCCGAAGCCATGGGGCTGCTGTTGGGACCGCTGGGTGCTACAAAAGAAGACCACAGTCTTGGAAAACTTAAAAAATGTCAGCAAGCTGCTCAGGTGCTGGACAGCCAAGGAGAAAGCAGGACGAGTGCTTTCACCTTCCTACCAGGAGCTGGGAAGCCACACTCCACTTGGAATCATTCCTAGATCCCCTATTCTCATACTCTCCCCTCCAAATTTGCACGTAGGTCTCTGTGGGGACATAAGGGCTGGGTGGGCCTTGCTGTGACCAAGTGCAGCTAGAAATTACTCCTTAGATTAGGACCATAACACCCCTCCTCGCCTTCCTGAAAACTGCAGGCCTCATTCATGGAAACCTGTTCAGCTCTGAGGATCTGCCAGCTCCCTCTTGGGGGATGAGGGTTTATTCACAAGAGTTATTGTGCTGAATCCCTTCCACTACTGTGGGGCTTTTTAACATCTACCTCCAGTCATGTCCGACACCTCCATTTGATTCCCTTTCTTTCCCTCCATATCACAAAGCAAACTCTGCATCAGCCTCAATATTCTCCTCTCAGTATAAATGAGAAGTCTTTAGAAAACCCTGCTGTTGGGCCGAGCTGTGTTTCTAATAAATATTTTGGGTGGGTAACTCAAGGAAAGCCATTATTACACTCAGGAACAAAGCTGTGGAAGATCTCTAGAAAGTATTCCTCACTGGTATTACAAAGTGTGTACATGCAGCATCTGCACAAACTCCCAGCACAATAAAATCCTGCTAATGATGGAAAGAGCATCTTTTCTGTGCGCCCAGCTGCTTCCCAGCTTGGTGCTCTGTCAGTTCTGTTTAGCTGCAAGAAATGAGCCTTTTGTTTCACTGCTTTTAATTGTCAACTCTGCTAAGATTAAAAAAACCAAACACCTCTGCAAAACCAAAACGCCAAATTCTTCCCAAATAAAGTTTCATCTCAGGGATGTGGTGTGGTTCCTAGCAGTCAGCAGCTAACCCAGAGAGCAGATCACAGCTAAAAATCTGGGCCACCGTTAGTGCAAGTGATGGAAGATGATGACTGGGACAGGGCTTCCCAAAGAGCCGTGACTGGGAAGAAAACTGACCCCTTACAGGGAACGGAAATGTTCAAAGGCTCTGATTTAGCTCACGTCTACATGGAAAGAGAAAGACATAAGATTTCTAGGAGGGAATAAATCTACCAGTACCCTGGCTCTTATCCGAGTTGTCCAACATATTTAACATCCAGCCACCCATTTAAGAGAGATTTCATGGACAAAAATCTTCTACCTGGGGGGCTTATCCGGTCACTGCTCTGCTGCCTCTGCAGAAACTCCTTGTAGCAGACAGAGCACATCCCGTTGGTGCGGGGGCTGCCGTAAAACCCACAGCCTGTGGTACAGAGCAGGGGCACCTGGGTCTGGTTCGTCTCCTGAGCCATCCTCTCCCCACCGAGGTGCTGAGCTGCAAACAGAAATCAAGAGGAGACAGCTGTGAGGGCCCAAGCGCCCACTTGTCGCCAGCCACAGCTGATCAGGAAAGAGTACAAAGGGTCTTGAGGGAGTCTAGTCCCTGCTCGTGCACAATGCTATCCGAATCCCTCCAGCATGGGGTACCCCAGGGCTCGCAAGTAAGTCCTGGGGGCACCCAGAGCTCAGCTGCCAGGAGGAGGAAACACCAACAGGAGCGCCCAGCACCCCCTCTTCGCACCATGAGGCTCCCAAAGCTCCCAGTGAGGAGACGTGCATTAGACGCCAGCGATCTGCTCTCCAACAGTAACATGAATAATTGAATCACAGAATGGCCAGAAGGGACCTCTAGGGTTATCTAGTCTGACCTCCCCACAGTCAGCAGGGACACCCCCAACTAGACCAGGTTGCCCAGGGCCCCCTCGAGCCTTCCCTTGTGTATCTCCAGGGAAAGGGCCTCAACCACCTCCCTGGGCAACCTGTCTCAGTGGTCCACCACCCTCAGTGAAGAACCTATTCCTAATACAATAGAAGGGCCACGGAAGCACCACTAATGACTCCTGCAAACAGTGAGACAAAGAATGCCACTCAAACAGCCAGCATCCTGCCTCCTTAGTTACATTTTGCACTTGGAGGCATTTATTTTAATTTCAAGCCTGTTTTACTTTTTTAGTTCACAGGAAGATGATGCAAAAAGAACCCGCTGACTCTCTCGTGCATTTCCTGACATAGGGCAGTGGACAAGGGAAACGGTAGCAGAGTTCAGCTGGACATAAGGATAAGGTTTCCTTCCAGCAGATGCAATGCTGGAACACCTTCCCGGGGGAAGCAGCAGACACAGTAAAACCTACTTCTAACATTAACCTTAAAAAATGTCTTTCTGGATCACTCGTGATTAGCTCCAGAACCGGGAACTGGCCCCTTTCAGCCACACGTGGGATAGCGTTTACACAGCCACACTGCACCGCATGCCTTTAAACCAGAACCGCAAACAGTAACTCCCAGCAACAACCAAACCCAATCCAGACGTGTGTGAACAACTGGTGCGTGCAGCTTTGAGAGGGGATCAGGGAAGAGGGTGTTCAGGGGACAGCGGCAGGTGCAGGTGGCTCCAGCCCAAAGACTGGGAGTCCCCTGGCAGTGACCCCCACTTTGTGGGACGCACAAAGTATCCACCACTTCACAGCCAACTCTTGATGCTTCCTGTCATGCTCCTACAAAGCTTGCTTTAATAAAACAAGGGGAACAAGCAATAATTACCCTCCCAGGAGCGCTCCTGTGCGATGGAGGTGGATCGGCTCTGGTTTGTTTGTCCTCGTCCTCAGCTGGGGGAGAGGAATCTCGAGGCTCCCCTTGCAGAGCTCAGGCCAGGGTTCCCATTACTGGCCTGGAATCCTTTCCTGGCCCAAACTGACCTCTCCTTCGGCACCAGCAGCCACAGGAGCCTCCTCTGCACAGGGACCACTGTGAATGGTCCTGCCAGGCTGGATCCCTGGGGAGGGAACCAGACGGTGGCCACTGCCACAGATTTTCAGTAGTTGCTTCTGATTTGGAGCGTCCCTAGAGAGAGAAGGTGATGGATGCTGAGACTCGGGTCGAGTTCAGCTCTCCCGTAGCCAGTAGCAATGGGGCAACCTGCAGCCAGAGCCAAGCAGCACACACACGGCTTTACACCAAAACCAGCTGAAATAAAGAGCCGCGGGGGAACCGCACCGCTCCTTCTGCCCTAAGGCTAACCCACCGCCCGGCCAGGGGAGGCCATGGGCCACCCGCCCACCTCACCACCCTCCGGCCGCGCGGCCCGGTGGAAAGCCGGCCTCGCCCCGCCCCCCAACTCCGCGACCGGGCTCCGCACCCNGGCGGGACCGCGGCCCCCGAGCGCCCTCCCCCGGGGAGGGGACGGGACGGGGCCCAGCACCAGCCGGCGATAGGGGTGCCTGGCTATAGGAGGGGGTATAGGTGTAGTGTCGGTGGGACCTCTCGATAGACACTGTCCCTCACGGTTATAGGGGAGGGGGCTGTGACCCCCCCCGGCTACACGGGCAGGGGGATAGGTGTGCCTCATCTACAGCAGAGGGCGCTGAGATCCCCGCCATGGGTATAAGGGGTGGGACACGCACAGACCCTGCTTGTAGGGGGTTTCTGGGAGCCCCTGCCATAGGGTTAGGGATACAGTCGGACTCCGGCTGTAGGAGAGGGGGTGAGACTCCTGCACCTTCGGGCTGTAGGGACTGGGACAGAGGTGTTCCTTGAGCGGGGATGGCAGGGGGTTGGGGAAGCTGGGACCTTCTTCCCCAGCTATAGGGAGGGCTGAGACACTGACTGGACTGCAGCCCTAGGGCAGAGGACCGGGGCTATCCTTATCTATAGGCGGTGGTGAAGAGGGTGGGCAGCACTTTCTCCCCCCACCTCAGCTCTAGTGGCCAGGATGCAGCTGGCTCTGCCCCAGCTGTAGGAGGGGGGCTGGCAGTATCCTTTCCATCAGCTCTTGAGGTTGGGCTGTACCCCATCTATGGGGGTTAACTGATTTATTCAAAGATGGCGGGCTATGGTATATCCTATTGTTTAGGAAGTGGTGGAGTCCCTCATGCATTTGTGCAATGTCACAATCCAGAGTTAACTCAGGATTAATTCCCCACGCTCCCAGCCCCCTCTGACTCCAATCTGAGGGAGGTGGGGATAATCGGGGGGTCTTTGTCTGCACACCCTTCCTGCCACTCTTTGAATGATGAGTTTTGTGGTTTATTTTTTCATCAAAGCTTTGTCCAGGTGTTGTACGACCTGGTTTGTCACAGGGCTGCGCCCAGGTTTGGTGGCCACACAGCTCCTGGGTCAGTTCACCTAATGAGAAAGTCCCCATTCCCCAGGAAACACCCTGGAGCAAAAACCCCACCAGGTTCTGCTGGGCTGCCTCCCCATCCTTCCCTGGCTCAGGGACCTACTAAAAAACTTTGTACACTAGCCCCGGGTAGGCTGTCAGTACAGGGTTTCTGCTCATCTACTCAGGCAGGGCTCTGCTCCCGTGGCACCTTTTGTGGCCAGCTCTGGCCGCACAAAGGCATCTGTGGATGCAGTATGATTTATTTGCAGGAATGGGAAATAAACTCAGCTGAGGGGCTGAGCAGGTCGCTCCTCTAGTGCCCCCAGCTCCCGTGGGGCCAGCACCGGCGAGGCCACCAGGTGGCACCCGGCTCCCACGGAAAGGTGGACACCTGCCCACCCTGCACCCAGGTACCCCTTCATCCCCCCTAGGCATCCTTAACTCACCCAGCCTCACGATCCAGCCAGCCCTGCAGAGCAGAGCGGATGCCTCCCTGGCACTGGAGGCTCACTTGCCTAACGAGGATCACTTGGCTAATGAGTCACTTGGCTAATGTGGACCAGGGGCCCTTGGGCCACCAGCACTAGCCCAGTGTGCCTCTGCCCCCTCAAGGTCCTTCCTGTGTCCTCCAGCACTGCTGTCCTGCTCCCCAGGCCCTTTGGCTTTACAGAGCCCAGCAGGGTGAGAGGGGGGGCAGGGTGACTTTCTGGGGGTAAGAGCCCCCAGCAGCTCTGGCTGGGCGGGTGGGTGAAGCCCAGGTGCTGCTCTGTGAGTGTGGCTGGAAGGAGACCAGGAGCTATCTGATGTCAAGAGGCTCCAGGATCCCCCTTGCGGCTTGCTGGGTGGAAGAGGGCATAGGGCAGGAGTGGTGATGGGGTGTGGAGAGCAGGGCAGACTGAGCTGTGGGGCAATAAATATACATTTTCCTGTGATGCTCTGGCACAATTTTCAGAGCCAAAGCTGGAGGGAGTTCCTGGCCAATGTGGTTCGGGTTTGTCCCTTTCCTGCTCTGTTTTCCTCTTGTCCCCAGTCTGTTGGTCCCACAGCACTGGAAGCATTGTCTCCATCTGCCCTTGAGCCTCAGCAGCCAAAATGGGAGCTGCCTCCATCTCTACCTGCTGCCTGGCCCCATCTCTGCCTGCTGCCTCCCCTGTCTGCCCACTACCTGCCTGCACCAGCCTCCTCCTCAGCCCCCTCTCTGCCCAGGCTATAGCAGAGCATTCAAATGTCACTCCACCAACAGGGGCAGGGCAGGGGGAGACAGAATGGGAGAAACAGCAGCAAACCAGTATTGATTTCTAGCCAATTATCACTGTTACCAAAGCAGTGCAATTAAAGGATGAGGACACATTTCCAATACCCCGCTTGCCCCTCCAAGGCCAGGCATGGGTTCATCAGCTCAGCTGAGCACACACATCTGTGTGCACACAAGCACCCTGCCTCTGCACATGCGTGCCTACATATGCCGGTAGCACATGCATGTGCACACCAACACACACACAGACATATGGGTGGCTGCGCAGGCGTCCTAGGCTCAGCAGCGGCTGCTGAGCTTGTTTTCCCTGCAGAATTAATCTTCCCAGTCCGCTTTGCCACCTCAGTTTTTCTGCTCACCATCTGGCTCTGGCTGAGCCTGGGGAGGGTGGTGGGCTCTGGGGGATGGATTGCAAAGTGTGGCCTGGGGATCTTGCCCAAAGAGGAACTGGGAACTTGGCCCATTTCTCACCCTCAGGGTCCTCTGTGAAATGTCTTCTCTCCAAATGCATGTCCCTCCTTCTCCGTCCTGCTCCCTGCTGCCCTGGCAGGTCCAACCCTGCTGCACCCTGGGGCTCTTCTAGGCTACCAGCTGGATGCTTGCCCTACAGGTATTCGGTTTCTTGTTCTCTTGCAGGATGAGCTGTGGGGTCATGCAGCTCTGAATGACAATATTTACATCCTGTCACTGGCCCACGACATTTAGGGGCACTGAAGATGCCAGCAGGGACCAGAGCCCTGGCTCAAAGTGTGTGCTGGGGCCTGGTGCAGCAACGTTGGTTACAGATAGAGAATCTCTGCAGCATGGGCCTTGAGATGTGTCTTTGCCTGTGGTTTCCAGCATTGGAAGGGCCAGATGCCTGCACTCCAATGAGAAAACCCAAAGCCAGGATCAACTCATGGCTGAGCAGATCCCAAATTCCCTCCATCCCAGCCTTGTCCCTGGGGGCTGTGATAGCTGGTGAGCAGCAGTGAAGCTGCAAAGCAGTGTCTCCAGCAGCTGCCCCAAAAGATGCTCCCAGAGCTGTGGGGATCGAAAGAGAATGTCCAGATTCAAGCCATGGTGCCCAGGGGAGAGTTTAAATGGAAAACCATGGAGGCTGACAGCGTCAGGAACTATGTGCTCCCCACTCAGCCATCCATCCTTGGGAGCCCTGTGCTGGCTCTCCCCACTGAGCATTGCCCCCGCCCCACTGGAAAAGCAGGACCTGAGCCCCGTCACCCTGCCCTGGCCACCGGTCATCACCACCTCCCTGTGCACCAACACCCTGCTCTGGACAAACTGTGCACTTCTAACACATTAACCTAGTGCTGTGCCAGCCCCCAGCCTCAGCGTCCCATGCTCCCTGCCTGCGTGACACACATCTGGGGAAGAGGAGAGGGATGGGACAGGTGTAAAATCCTTTTAATAGGCACAGTGGGTTAGAAACCCCCTTGCAATTACCACCTTATCCTTGTCCGGCACACACAAAGGACTCTCCGGGGCACTGGGCATGTTCCTGACAAATCCAACACAGCCACAGGAGCTGGGAGGAAAGAACGGATGCGGGAGCCCTTTCAGATGCTGCTATTTGGTTGCAAACTGCTTAATTTCCTGAACAAAATGATATTTTTGTTGTTGTTGTTGTTTTGATGGAAGGACGGCACTTTTTTGGCATGGTACAATCCCAGGGCTATTCATCCGTCACCACAGCAACAAGCTCCATCAATGGCCATCTGAGATTGCAGATGATTAGAGACAACATGTAAAAGGTGGAAGACGCTGGGTACCTCACAAACCTCATCTTCCCAAATGACTTGAATTATCCTCATTATTTCTCCCTGGCCAATTCTCTCCCCGGTCCACAGGAGACATTGCTGTTATATAAACACGGGAAGAACAGAGTTATAAGAGTGGAGGAGAATGGTCCCTTCTGATGGGGACTGGCCTGGAAAGCTCATGACATGAAGGATGAAACCCTCTGAGATGCTCAGGGAGCTGCAATCCTCTTCTTGTGCTTGGGCATGGGCATTGCTCAGGGCTGTGGAGGAGTGAGACCATGCTGGCATTGGGGTAGCAGGGAGCACAGCTGAGCTTTGAGTGGGAAGGCCATATCCCCTGCTTGTTCCCAGTCCTGCAAGACCTCACACCCTCCTGTGGCTCTGCCTTGAGCTATGCTGCTTCTTCCCAGGGACATGATGGTGTTGCCTCACTCTTGGAGTGGTTCAGGGCCCAAACACACCAGCACCACCTGTTCTGGGGGTAAACCAGAGGAAAACAGGTCACTGGAGCCTGGTGAAGGCATGATTCATTCTAGCAGAGGGGCTTCCCAGGGTAATGGTGTCCACAGGGCTGCACCAAAGTGTGGCAGCGTGAAAGTTTAATGCCCACCTGCAATATTCATGGTGCTTTTGACAGCGAGGTGGGAATCGCACTGAACAGCCTGAATATTTCATGGGCAGCTCCGTGCCCAGATTTTGGGGAGGGTTTCCTCCTCTGCCGCTGCATTTCCACCGTTCTGCTAAGTCTGAGCATGGAGAAAGGGTGACGACTCCCCAGTTTCCAGCTGAAGTGTCCCACAAAAATAATGCAGGGGCATTATGCCTGAGGTGGTGCCAGATGTGTCCTTCTGGGCATCTCTCTGCTCCCGGGGGGGTACAGAAGACTATGGGTGTGGCTTCCCAAACTGCCTTCAGTTGGTACCCCCTACCCTGGGTCCCAAAGCACCATGTGGGTGACCTTGACTGTCCCCATCTTGGAGATGGTCTGTTCTGGGGCTACTGTGAGGACAGAAGCTGCCCCTGGTCCTGTATTCATCAGCCATTGCAGGGCTGTCCCCCATGCTGGAATTCCCTCTCCAAGGAACATGCACAGGAGGTGACGGCTGTTGGGGTGGCTGGGATCCAGGTCAGCTCTCCATGGTGCATCCCCACTGTGATCCAAGACACTCGGAGCCAGTGTTGTGTGGGATCCTGATCTGAATTGAGTCAGCCCAGGTGGGCACAAGGTCCCCAGACCCCACAATTATCTTGTGACATTCAATGATGAAGGAGGTTATGGCAAGGACACGCAGCCCCCTCTCCTCCAGCCCCCTTGGCCAGAGACCTTCCCCCAGCCACTCTTTGCCTGCTTTCCTACAGCTGGGGGGACTGCCGGGGGGCTGGCTGCCTCTGAAGCCCCTGTAAGTGAAGAGAAGCGGGGCAAAGCACCCTCTGGCAGCAGAGCCCACAGATCCCTTGGCAAGGACAGGAACAGTGCAGCTTGATGGGGCTCAAGCATCCATGTGGCTCAGATGATGCCCCACACCCCCTGTCTCTGCGTGGACAGATCCCAGCATTGTGAATGTCTCTGCCTCGCTCCATGCTTCAGTTTCCCCACTCTACCTTGGGGATAAGCCACCCCTCCAGGCATTTCTTCAGGGCATAGAGGCCACCCTCCAGGGCCAAACCTTTCTCCAGGAGCCAAGTCTGTCCTCCTGACTTTTGTGCAAGCCCTGATAGTGGCCCCAGCTTTGTCTGTGCTCAGTGGAACCCACCTGGCTGGAGCCTGGCAAGGAGCAGGATCTGGCCCTGGCCATGTTGAAGCTGGCAGAAGAAGGGGACATGAGTGGCATTCTGACCCCCCATATCAGCTTTTCTTCCCCTCGCTGGAAGGATGCTCAAGCCTGTCCTTGTAGCAGGGGACCAAGGACTGCAGTCACCTCTCCAGGATGGCTCCAGGGGAGCAGGGACATGAGGGACCACTCTGTCCTCGTGCTGGAAGGTGACCATCCTCAGGGCAGGGGTCTGACCCAGAGAGTGGACCGTGTGCTGCGTTTTGACCCCATGCTCTGGAGCCAACTGCCACCATCAAGCTGCCACTGCCTGCTGCCCACCACAGCATCACATTGGATATGAGAACTCACACCTTTGGGCTGGGATATCTATACCCTTGGGAGGGCCATGTGCTGGCTCCCAGCCAGGAGCTCATCCCCCTTCCATCAATCCCTGCCGTGTCCTATGTCCACCTGTTTAGGGACACCCCCTNCCCACATGCCCTGGGCTCCTGCTTTGGCTCCCACCCACTCACCAGTGCACTCTGGGGATGGCCAAAACTGAGATGGACCCTTTGCAGGGAGCCAGGCTCTGATCAGGCTAAATTGGAGCTGCTAATTAGCAGCAGGAGAGGAGATCAATAAGGGAAGCAGCTAGCACTACAGCCAGGGCTGGGGCCGGCTGGGCTGGAGCCCCTCCTGCCACCCACAGGGGTCCTTGGAGCCCCACTCCAGCACTCTTGTGCATGGCAATACTGGGGCTCTGTTCTTATCCCTCATCCTCAGCAGAGGAGGATGGGATATGAAGGTGCAAGGGCAGAGCTCGGTCCCATGGGGAACCCATCACTAGGCTGTGGGTGACGAGGGAAGACCCCCCCCTGTCCTGCGGACCCCAGGCCATGTGGGTGATGGAGACAGAACTGACACTCCAGGTCGTGGAGCTCTGGGGTGGGAGAAGGAGTTAATTCCTACACCGAAAAGCTCTTTGCCAGCATCTCATCTCTAATGGAAGAGTCATGTCGGATTAGTGGGCGGCCGTGCGAGGCACCGAGTGAGCGCCCTGCCTGCCAGCGCCCAGCCCCAGGGAGAGCTGGGGAAGCCATGCGGAATGGCAGATCTGGGCCACTGTGCCAGTGCCAGTGGGGGATGCACTGTGGCAGGGACCGCAGACGGGCATGAGGTGTCTGCCACAGTGAGCTTTCACACCCGTTTTTGTCCCCATTGCTATGTCTCCACATCCAGCCATGATGCACACTATGGTGTCCAGGAATGCTTTTCCTCTATTCCCAACCAGCCGGGAGAAAGTGGGGTTCAGGAGGAAAGACACCCCAAACCCTCACAGCTCAGTGGTTCTGGTGAACAGTGGGGCATTCGTATCTGTGCTCCCTCTGCCTGTGCCTCTGCAATCCAATAGCCGAAGGCGAATGATGCCTGGGCACTGGAAAAGTGGGTCAGGCACATTGGACACCATGTGCTTCACCTCCCCTTTCACACTCCTTATCGCAGTCCTGATGGTAAATAAACCAGCCCGTCTCCCCAGCAACCCAGCCAGTCGCCGTGCTGTGCTGGGAGCGGAGTCCAAGGTGAGTTGTGGTGCCAGCAATGGCAGCCAGCACCTGGAGGATAAGCAATAACCTCCAGCCCACTGGCAGGACATGGGGAGTGGGGTCTGCCCAGCACCAGTGTGGTGGGTGGGGTGCGAAAAGTGGGAAAGACCCATTTCTTGATGTGATGCTGCCTCTACAAATGGTACTGAGATCCCTGAAGCTGCTCTCCAGTTCTGGCAGAGCCCAGCATGAGAAAGCTATGGGAAATGGGAATATTTGCCACCAAAAAGCACAATGAGATGTTCACCTTTAAGGTGAGCGTGTCTCTCAGCTGGGCTTCCTCCAGTACCTGGCAGCATGAGTGATGGCTGAAAGCATCAGAGCATCCCTGACCCACTGACCCATAAAAATGAGGCATCCCAGAGGGGCTGCACCCTCTGTCATCCGGCCCAAGCATCTCCCTCTTCAGGTAACCCTGGCAGCTTCCCCCGGGGGGGAAGGGCTGGGCCACCCCAAGCCCCCACCCCCCGCCCTGCTCCAGCTGCTTAAATCAAGCAGAGCCCTTTGTTTTCTGCTTTCATATTATTTAATTCTCCTCTCCTCACTTGCACTGCAGGGGCAGTGGCTAAGCCCAGGGCTTTGCTAAACCAGGATCGTATTAAAAGAACAGAGAGGAAGAGAGTTTCTGGTGCTTAAGCTGCTTGTGGTAACGGTAGCAGAGATGGATTTAAGGAAACTGCTCCCATAGTGATATTATTGCCCAAAACCACCCTGCCTAGGGGAAGGTGGGTAGGGATGCAGGGAAAAGCCCTGGGCTGGTCCCCATTAGGATGCGATGCTCCTGGCACTGGCACCACAGAGTTGGGGGGGTCTTGCCTGAGGCCACCCAGTGAACCCCCATGGCGCTGGCACCCACTGCCGGGGCTGGGACCAGCCCATTCAGTGCTGGGCGGGCAGCAGTGGGTGGCTCACCTGGGCTTTGGCTGTATTAAAAGCTAAGTCCTCTGGCACAGCTTTTTCCGGAGCAGCAGCCAAAAAGGTGCTTATGGAGCTGAGGCAGGAACTTGCCAAGCCCTAATTAGAGGTACTCAGCGGTGCAGCGTGCTAATGCGCAACCTTTTGCCTCTGGAGGCCGGGATTTAAACCACAGCAAAATCATCCTGGGCACTCCAGCACTGGGGTTGGGTTGTGGGGTGAGAGGGGAAAAACCTCCTTTCCCACCCCAAACCATGGGCAGAGTGGGAGCTGCAGGGATTCCCTGCCCCATCAGTGCTTGGTGGCCCCAAAACCTGTCCCCAGGGGGATGTGGAGTGACCTGAGCAGGGGGATAAGCCAGAGCAGATCTCTGGGCACTTTCTTCTCCCCTGCTCTTGCTCTCGTCCTCTCTCTGCATTAACATGTTAACTTTGGCCAAGAGCTTTTCCCACTGACCTACTGATCTTTCCTATTTCAGTCTCTGGAATTAAGGGATTATTGGGATTAACTTGTGCTAAAGCCTCCAGATCAGCTCAGGAGGGGGACGCTCAGGTACAAGCACAGCGGGCAGCTGGGGCCACTGGCCAGCAGGAGGAGTAAGCCAAGCAGTGGCCACCAGCTCAAGCACAGATGGGTGCGTGCAGTAGCCCACGCTCGAGCGATTTGGGTGCTCTTGGCTCCTGCTTCTCCTTCTCTGGGGGTGTTGGACCTGCTGGGGTCAGAGCTGAGCACCCACCCAGGTCATGGGGAGGGTGAGGATGCCCAGAAGGTCCCTGGGGATGGACAGATGCTTTGAGGCACCAACCTACACCCAGCTTGTCAGGTGCCATCAAGGGTCTGGAGCCTGCCAGGGCTGTGTGAGGCTGCAAATGTGGCTCCAGTGGCTCTTGAGCCCTTTTCCCGGGAAGCAGCTGGTTGGGATGGGACCCTTGGTCAGCACCGTCCTCCTGCCCTGGGGTCCCATGGCTGTCCCTGGCCAAGTCCTGACAGGGGGGATGCTCTCAGCACCACCATGACTGCTCTGCTCCTGTCTCAGCCCCTACACCTACGTTCCCTGCCTGTCCCCCAGGGTGTCACTGGGACACCAAAGCCCTCGCTGTTGGCAGCAAAGAGGGGTCCAGCCACCATCTCAGCCAAGCCAAGAGTTATTTTCTTTCATTACACCCAAAATAGTTTTGGGGAGGAAAAAAAAAACAAATATCCCCTTTTCACCCCAGTTTGGAAACTCCCCACAAAGCCAGGCTCTCTGGAGAGATCCTCCTGGAGAGCCCCCATCCCATGTCCCTGCCCCAGCCCCGGGGACAATGTTCCCCTGCCTCTCCCCTGGGTTCCCGTCTCTTGCTGCTGGTTGTTGTAGAAGTGGCATCACATGAAACTCAGTGATTTTGTGGCTGGGAAGTTCAAAAAGATGGAGGTGAAGTGGAGGGAAACAAGGGGGATCCAGGAACAACCCAGCTTTGACAGTGCCTGGAGGCACTTAACTCAAGGCTGTGGCAGAGGCTCTGAGACTTTTACAGCAAAACCTCATTAAGGCAGGAGCCAGGGCAGGGGGGAAGGTGGGGGGAGCAGGGAAATATTCTAAGCAGGAGGAAAAATGTTTGATTCAGCAGAAACAAGTGGGAAAAAAAGCCCCCTCGCATTCCCCCACTCTACTTTTATCTGTCTCAGGGGGATCTGGGCAGAGTATGAAGTCTGCCCCTTTCCTCTTTCCTGTTTATCTCCTAATTATTATGCTGGAGATTCAGTAGCGCTGCGGTGCCTGGGCCAGTGCCGAGCAGAGGCAGCGCAGCCCAAGCTGGGGGTGAGAGCCAGGGGAAGCCACCTGGGGAGGCTCCCTGCACCCCCACACTGAGCCCCCCCATGGCAGCAGGGAGGGAGGGGGAGATGTGGGGGTCCCAACCCCCTTCTTCAGGTGATGTTATTTGGGCATCATTTGTGCAACGAGGTGTGTCAGGGCTCTGCTCTCCGGCCCCAGGGGATGTTGTGTTCTGTCTCCCCACAGGGATGCTGGAGCCCAGTGTCGCAAGTGGGGTGATGGGCTGGGGGGAGTCAGAGGGTGAGCTTCCCCCAGAGCGAGCAAACCCCCTGGGGGAGGATGCTGTGGCACACGCGGTTGCCCAGCACCTTGGCCCACTGACCTACTTTGAGCATCGCTGTGCTGTAAGCATGTGGAGACAGGGGTGGGGATGGGGACAGGGATGGGGATGGGGATGAGGATGTGAACACAGACAGGGATGGGGACAGGGACAAGGATAGGGATGGGGGTGGGGATGGGAGATGGTTGGGGCTGGGGACAGGGCTGGGGACAGGGCCGGGGCTGGGGCCAGGGACAGGCATGGGGATGGGGACAGGGATGAGGACAGGGATAGGGATAGGGATAGGGATAGGGAGAGGGATAGGGATAGGGATAGGGATAGGGACAGGAACAGGGGTGGGGATGGATAGGCATGGGAATGCCACCCTCCAGCCCAGCAGTGAGCAGATGCTCCGTCCCACCTCATGGACACCCACTGCCTGGGGCACAGTGGGGTCCAGCTTGGCCACCCCTAGCCCCTAATGAAGGCTCAGCAGCCTCTAATTGCTTGGGGCTCCCCTCCGGGTGCAAGGTCAGGTTGAATGCCCCTTCCCCAGCCCGCCAGCAGCTCTGCCAGTCGCAGCTCCAATTAGCCTTGTTATCCCGCGTTGCCGCTGATTAAGGGCTGGGTAATTGCTGCGGCGATGTCCCTTGCAGCCGTTATTGCATAAGCACCGGGCGGGCGTTATGTGAGTGGGTCAGGCCAGCTTGGGCCCCGCAGGGGACAGGGACAGCCCTGCACAGCCCCACTGCTGACTCCGATACCCCCTTCTCCCTGCTCTCATTGCCCACAGCTTCAGGCCACTGCCACACACTACTGCCCCACGCCATGGCCCTATCCCACTGCCCTGTGCCATTGCCCTGTGCCACAACCCCGTATCATGGCCCCAAGACTTTTCCCCACACTACAGTCCCATGTCACTTAACCATACCATAGCCCCATGCCACTGCCCCGTTCCACAGCCTTGTGCCAGCCTTTGCATAACAAGTGCCGTGGGGCACTGACTCACGCCAGTTCAGCAGGGCCACATGCCCAGCGCCATGCTGGATTTGGCAGCCAGGGGTTGGCGTGGGAGGTTATGTCATGTCTGGTCCCCAAGGTCCAGGGGTATCAGCCTGGGGGGACCCTAGTCCTTCACTGCTGGAGCACTTCAGCAGCCCCACTGTGTCCTAGCGCTTCAGCAGCAGGGTTGGCAGGAATGATGCCATGGAGGGGATGAAGTGGAGGGTGAAGCTGAGGGGGACACAGTGGTTGCACATTAAGGGTCAGTGGTTGCAAGTGCCAGGACTCCCCTGTGCCTACCCTGTCCCTGCTGCCCACACCACTCCCAGCTTGGCACTGGTGGGCTGGGGGCTGCCACCAGGCACTTCCCCATGCCAGCACCCAAGGACGAGGTTTGGGCACACCAGTGCCATTGCCCTTGGCAGAAGGTTCACCCCGTGACCTGCTCCCCGCTGGGCAATTCAGCAATTCCCAATGGGAAAATGAGTCACGGGGAGGCAGTGTGCTCAGTTGGGAGCACACAGCAAAGACACGGCAGGGGCCAGCTCTGCCAGCCATCACCGGCCAGCCATGCTGGGACTCGGTGAGTGTGGAGCAGCCAGCACACCCCAGTGGAGGCTTGGTGGTCTCCAAGGCAGGTGAAGGGCTGGGAGTGCCCGGGGCAATGCTGGCTGGGGGGAGAGATTCCCCTCTTGCTGGGTCGGCCACAGGCAAAGGCGAACAGTGATTAAGGTGCAGAGGTGTCATCCCAAATTCCTGCTCACCTCCAAGCCAGCCAAGGGCTGATTGAGCCGATCCTGGTGGGCCAGTGATTGCCACTTCAATGCAGCCATGGCCTGGCAGTGCCCCTGTGTCTGTCCTTGCCCTGACCACAGAGAGCCAGCAGCGATGCTGGATCAGGGAGGAGGGGATGGAGAAGGGCCAGGCATTGGTGCCCCTGCCCGTGCTCCTTCCCCATCACCAGGGAGGGTGCCAGTCAATGCCAGGGTTGGCATCTCTGCACCGACTGACTGCTAGCAGAGCACCACTGGGCTCTGCATCACAGCATGGAGGGGGAGATGGTTTTCAGGGGAGATTCAGTGACCTTCAGTGCTGTCAAATCCACCACAGCCCTGGGCAAAGGGAGGGGAGGTGATTCCTCTCTGGGGGGAAAGTATTATCCCAGGGGCTTGACTGTCACCTCCGATGAACTGGCTCCGCATCAGTTCTCTGCTGGGACCAGGACCCCAGTTTAAGCACAGCCAAGTTCACAGGATGAGACTCCCATCACGATGAAAGCGGGGGTCCTGTCCTGGTGCAGCTCCCACACACCCTAGGAAGGACAGTGTAACCTCCCTACCTCCTCCCCTGCAGCCCCAAAGCCATGGGGCTGAGTCCCAGTCCTTCAACTGTTTGCCCCCACTTGTGTAGTCCCACAGCATCTCCTTGTCCCCTGGGACTGTTCCCCGCCAACACCATTGGTGCTGGAGGTCAGCTGCCACGCAGGAAGGGTTAAGGAGAGGGTGGTGGTGGTGGTGGCAGGTGCATGGGTCCAGCGTTGCTCACAGCAGGCGTGGTGCTGCTTGTGTAACCTCATACTTTTGGGTTGTGCTGGGGTTCTCGGGGAGTATTGTCGCTCTCGTTCCGCCGCGACTTGGCCCTGACTGTCCCAACAGCAGAAATCAGAGCCATGGCCAGGCAAGCCAGTGACTGTCTTTTGGGAGGGGCAAGTTCGCTGGGGCTGGACCCCACATGCCCCAAAGAGTCACCACATTGCTCCCAGTCTCAGTTTCCCTATTTGTGAAATGAGCCTAATGAGGTTGACCTCCTTCGGGCAGCACCTCTGACCTCCAGGGATGGGCAACAGCCTCACAGTGCACACTGCCAGCCAGGGCTAGTAGAGATGTGTGCTGGGGTGGGATTTCGGGGGCTGGGCTTGCGAAAGCCCTGCTGGAAGCAGAGCTTGTAAAGAGAGGCGAGATATCACCCCTTGTCCCATCTGCATGCTCATCCATGTGGAGTAGAGTGGGGAGGAGGGAGGAAAGCCAGGAGGAAGGAGTGAATGCAACCAGTGAAAGCAGCCAGCCCATTCCCCATCGCCATCAGCAAAATCATGTCAGACAGCAGCACTGGAGCACAGCAGGCAGCTTGGTCACCCCCACCCCTCACATCCCCTGGTGTCCTCCTCCCTGACTGCAGCCACTCCCATGCCAGAGCTGAGCGAGGCAGTAACTCGGCACAGAGGTGGGAGCACACATAGTGCCACCATGGCTCAGCCCTGCCATCCATCTGCCACTGCCACCTGCCTGCACCGCTACCAGGAATGAGGCTAGGGTACGCCCTCTGCCACTGGCACAGCAGCGTCCCCACACCCCCCTGCTCAGCCCCGGGCTTTCAGATGGATGGGATTGAAATTGCTCTCTTCATCCATGCTTAAATGGTTTAATGTAAGGGTTTGGGGGCTGTGGTGCCCCCTGCAGAGCCCAACCATGAGTGCAGGGGGGTCAAAGGAGGAGGCAGCAATGCCATGTGAGTGTGGTAGATGCCACCTCCATGCAATGGCCATGCAAATGGCTGATGTGGTGTCTATGCCCATGATATGCCCCTGACCATGACTGATGGCTTGCTTATGCCCATGGCAGGTGCCACATCCATGCCTGTGGTGAATGTCAGGTCCATGTCCATGGAGGACACCGTGTCCATGGAGGACACCATGCCCATGTCTGTGGTGGATGCCATTTCCATGGTGCACTGTGCTCATAGATGATGACATGCCCGTGTCCATGGTGGATGTCATGTTCATACCCATGGTAGATGTCATCCCTGCACACAGCATGTCTCCAGACCAGTGCCACCACTCCCCAGGGCCTAGGCATTCTTGGGCACTGTTGAGCACTGCATCCCTCACACCCTGACCCCTAGCCTGGCCACGACACGGACCAACTGTCTCCAGCCCTCTGATGTGGCATCACGGGGACTCTGGTGACTTGGTGCAGAAGTCACACTGCAAACCCCAGCTGTGGGGCTTTGCCCTGTGCCAACACCTCTGGTGCTGCACCACAAGGTCTTGTTGCATGGTCCAGAACCAGAATTTCTTATGGCAGCATATTGGAGCACCCCCCTCTCCACGATGATGACCACCCTGGGTCCCAGAGCCCTCTGTGCGCATTGCAGCATGAAGGATGGGGTGGGAATGGTTCCCTGCCACCTCCAAAGCTCCCTGCACCTTCCACCGTGCACTTTCCGAACCGCAGGTCTTCCAGCCAGGGTGTTCTCTCAGACTATGGCAACTGACACAGGGGGACTGCTCAGGAGTTCCCATGCTTCCTCCATCCCCCCCCGAGTCGAATGTCTGCAACTTGTTCAGGGTTCCTCCAGACCTTGTTCTGCCGGGAGGGTTCCGGGGGTCCCTGTGCCAAGCGGGATACCCCGGGGGGGAGGAAGCCAGCGCGGGGAGCAGGGTGAAGCAAGGAGCTGCGGTGATTCAGCGGGACACGCAGCCGGCCCCGTGCCCGGGCGAGCCGGGACAGGCCGGGCACCGTCAGGGCCCTCCCAGGGGCGGGCAGACCCGGGGGGTGCAGCACCGAGCACCCCCCNCAGGGACCTCCGCGCCGCCCCATGCGCCCCCCGGCGTGCTCCTGACCGCCGCCGGCCACCATGCGAGGTGAGTTGCGGGAGGAGGGGTATGGGGGGACCCCCGGCTGCGGGGACGCAACAGGAAAAGTTGTCCCTGGGGAAGGACGGAGGGGGACCCGGCATCAGCCTCGCCGGGGGACACGGGAGGACCCGCGTTGGCCCCGCCGAAGGGTTGACTGGTGTCGTCCTCACCGGGGAACACGGTGGGGACCCTGGCGTCATTCCCGCCGGGGGACGCCCAGGTCAGCCCAGCCGGGGAACGCGGCGGGGACCTGCATCAGCCCCGCCGGGTCAGGTCTGGCTCCTCCAGCTCCCCTCTTCATTAGGAATAAAATTCTTGTTTATTTTGCTTTGCTTTCCGATGCCGGCTTAGACCCACTCTTAAGCTTTGCCTCGCACTAAACCCCTTAATCTCCTCTTCAATATGTTGCTCCCACCAGGGCTGGATTTATTGTGGTTTTTTTCCCCTCTTTTCCTTCTCTGTGTAGTTTCAGGAGTGCTTTGGGGCCAGAGGGAAGCTCCCTCTGCGGGGACAGGTGATGATCCAGCCACAATTTCAGGTGCCCCTTGTCCAGATAAGGGGCTGAATTGTGCTAGTGCCTGCCCGATTTTATCCATTCTTAAAGGCGATTCCTACTTTTCACCCCTCTTTGCAAAGCAAGCTTTTGGGAGGATGAGGAAGGAGGGAGGGAGGCTTCAGCAAGACAATCCACTGGGGCCCAGTGATGGTGACGCAGTGGTGGCCAGACCAAGCTATCCCCATGCCCAACCCCAGTGGAGCTGCTGGGAGCACGGCTGGGACCTGACACCCGAGGATGGGATATTTATCCCTTTTTAAAGCAGTTTTTCATCATCACCTGCCACGCTGGAGCCCTTCACCCCCTTGTGCATGTCTTTAGGTGTGGTTTTTGGGGTGCATTTATTTAAGTGTACTTTAGGTGCAATATTTAGGTGTGTTTTGGGGTGTACCTATGGGGACATAGATATCTGAGCTCTTCAAATCGTTTTTTCCCCTCTCCCTGTCGTGGCTGCAGGTGCTGTGGCTCTGCCACCCACTGCACTCTTGTGTAATGGTGGGGCTGGACAAAGTGAGTTCCCTGTGTCCTCTTCCTGCCCTGTGACATCCCAGGATTTCAACTTGATTAGTATGGAGGGAAACATTAATGCCTGCCTAATTGATAACACTGCCTGGCTCTTGCATAGCTCTTGCACAGCCAGCACTGGGCTTTATTAGCAGCTGGATGAACTTTTTGAAGATTTTTTTTCCTTTTTTCCCCCATTACAGTGTATTGTCCCTAATTTAGGGCCAAGTCTCCCCTCCCCCCAATACCATATAATTTTTCCCCATTGGGTGCTTCTTCTGCAGCCCTGCCTAGCACAGTGTCCCCATCTCTTGCCAAAGCCCAAGGGCCACATGGGGACACTTGAATTGATTCAATCTCCATTTTCTTCCCCCAAACCATCACCACTCTGCCCCATTCCCTGGGAGGACTGTGAGATGGGGAAGGACAGCAGCTCCTTGCTCCTGTCCTTCCCTGTGCTGTGTCTGTGCCGGGGCTGGGCAAGAGGCTTTGCCTTGTATAATCCTATAGGGTTTCCAGCCCTCCTGCTCGCTTGTTTTTGCAAGCAGCATGGCGAGGAGCGTGCGGTGGCTCGGCAGCCTTTCCGACTTGTCCTAGTGACCTAGATCTGTCATTGGAAAAAATCAGAGAGGGTGGAGGAGGAGCTTCCCTGCCCATTTCGGCAGTGTGCACACACTGGTGAGGGCGGCTGGTGCCCGTGGACCCTCCCGCGTGATGGCTGCACCCCAACCTGGGGACTGTAGGATGCGGATGGTGATGGTGATACATGGTCATGCCCCTCACTGTCCAAAATTGTGGTTGGAGGAGAAAGGTGGTCACCAGCAGTGTGGGGTCCTGAAGGATCAAGCCAGGATTTGGGGTCCTTGATCCTGAAAACCTCAGGGAACAGCAGCACCCAGACGTTGAAAGCGTGGTGGTGGGGAGATGCTGGTCTCTTTCCCCATGAGTGGCAGCAGGTTAAACCCAGAGCCCAGCCAGGGACATGCTGGCGGTGTCCCCTACCCATCTTGCCCATCCCTCCTCCCTGTCACATTCAACTTTGAACCCCACAGTGGTTATATAAAGAGCCACTAATGTCTAAATCACGCCTGATTTATTGGATGCGGTGAACAGAGCCGTTCTCGCTGCCTTTATTTAGCCCCCTAGTGATAATACCCCCCCNAGCCAAAGTGCAAAGGGCTGTGTCCCATGCTGGCAGGGCTGGCCTTGGCACGGTGCCATGTGGCACGGGAGCTGGTGAACCTGCACAGCAGTGGCAGGGTCTGGGTGACCACAGGGGAACCTGCCAGCCCACCACTGCTTGCTATTATTTCCAAGTCAGGGACACGCACTACACCATGGGGACAGAGGAAAAAAGGCACCTCACCAGGGATCAGGGAGGCTGCAAAGCCACCAGCCATGTGGCCACAAGCAAAAGTGGCCAGGGGCCACCATGGGGCAGGAGGAGATTTGGCTGGCTTAAAGTTTCCAGGAAATCTCTGCTCATCCATTAAAACACTGGTTCTCACGTCCAGCATTGTAGCCCAGTATGGAGCTGGAGTTGTGTCATTTAAATTTTCCTTGTCAAGCAGACCGGTTGCCCACATGGCCTCAGTGCTGCTGTGGCCTCGAGCTGGTGCTTTGCACATTATGCCAGGGCCATGCCAACCACATGCTGCAGACTATCCCCAGCCCATTTGGGGTTACCCATGGAGTGTAGGGTTGGGGATGGGATTTGGCAGCAATGACAGCCAAAATGCTATGGTGACCCTGGGGCACTGCAGTGTGGGAGCCCATTTAAAAGCAAAACCAACAGCAGATGTAAAGGGGTGATCATCCCCTTTATTTATCTATTTATTCCTCCTCAGCCAACCTTACCCCACGGCCACCTTCCCAAAATATAACACCCAGTAATTGCTGTGGTGGCTCCTGGAGGCTGGTGTAGCTGGGAGCAGCTCCAGGACCTGGGATCGGAGATTGCCACAGGGAATGAGGGAGCAGAGCTGGGTTTTGGGGCAGGGATGAGGAAGTGGAATGGCATTGTGGGTCCCTGCTTGTCCCTGTGCAGCCTGGACTCATCCTCCTCCTCCTGCTCTGAGTGCGCTGGGGGGATGCTGAGCCAGAGGGGAGAGGGGGATGGTGGCAGAGAATCAGAGTATCCCTGAACCTCAGCTGGAGTAAGGGAGGTGAAGGAGGGCTGTGGGGCTGCTGATAATTACCGGAGGTGCCCGTCCCGCGGCATCGATCGTGGCAGCAGGATGGGGCACAGACCTACTTTCCCAGCAGGTTCTCTGGGTAATGAGTCTGGGCACTGGGGAAGCTGCCAGCCCTGTCTCTCTCCCTGACAGCTGAGGGGGTATTTGAGGCAGGGATGGCCATGAGGGCATGAAGCCAGCTATGAAACACCTGGAGCTGGGCTGCTCTCCCTGCCCAGGCAAAGGCACCCAGGCCCTGAGGGTAGGTTTACTCCTGTGGCTTCATGTAGCCCACCCAGAGTAGCGGATGGCCAAATTCTGACTCCAGCCCCATGGGTGAAGGGTATGCAGGCTCACCTTAGGGGAGGGGGGGCTACACCAAGGGCTTTGCAGGGACCTGCCATTGTCCCTCAAAACACCTCCCATCCTACCCAGGAGTCCTCACCCCTTGGCCAGGGACACGCAGCCCCATCAAGCCAGTTGGGGAGCTCTATAAAGCCTCCAGCAGCTGGGGGGTTGCAGCATGTCCTGAGGCTCAGTAGGGTGCTGAAGGTTTTGGGGTGATTTTTCCTCCCCACCAACAATGAGAAAATATGGCTCAGGGGAGGGATGGCAGGTGGGGAGGAGGAGGATGGAGCCACCTGTGGCCCCTGTGCCAGGGAAGGATGCAGACCCCTGTGGCTGGATCCTGCGGGGTCTGCCTTGGTTTGGGGTGCAGGAGGGATGCCCGCCCTTAGGGTGGATTTGATGGAGAGTAGGGTGTGCCAGCACAGGAGGAAGGCTCTCTTGCTCCAGGGAGGGTGGCTCTGGCTCTGCCAGAACCACCGTAGCCGCCTGCCTGGATCAGAAGAATTGCTGCTGAGCTGAAGGGGACACACAGGGGTCTGGGGGGTGACACGAGACCTGTCTTCTGGGGACCATGCAGGAACCGACCTGTGTCCCCTAAAGAGAGCTGATGCACAGGGCAGCAAACGGGTGTCCCCAGGGTTGGCTCAAGGTGTCACCCCAAAATGCCCCCACAAGAGGTATGGATGTAGCTGTGGCTCTGTTGGGGCACAGTGGCAGCTATGGGAAGGGTTAATGGCAGCAGTGTTACACAAGCGCATGAGGCCACAGGCAAAAAGTGTGTCAGTGGGACAGGATGGCTGCAGCCCCAGGGCCACGAGCAGCCACCATAGCGGGGGCAACCACCGCTGGCACGGCTAAGCCCAGTGGCTGGACAGTGCCACCGTGCCGCTTACATAAAAGCTGCCCGGTGGCAACGGGCCGGGAGTTGGGCAAGAAGTATTTACAGTGGGAGGAGAGCAAATACCGCAGCCGGGACATTTTAATTGCCGGCTGGAGATTATTATTTAATCTTTAACCCCTTTGTTGTTGTTTTATTTTTTTTTTCCTGCCCCATATTTTAGTCCTGCTGGACCAAAGGGAGGTGGTTTTTTGTCTCCCCCGCTCCCTCTCCCCCCAGCATCTAAATAACCCCTCTTTTGCACAAGATGACCAATGGTCCCGGTGCTGTAGTGGAAGGAGGAGCCCAGCATCCTGGGCATGGCAGGGGGTGTGGGGTCTGCTGCAATGTTCCCCCCGACCATGGTGGGGTTTGGTGGATGTGGGGTGCTGCTGTGGCTGCCTTACCAGCACCCATGCCCCTCCCTGTCCCACTGGGTTTGCCCCGGGGGGGTGTCTGTCCCCAGGGGAGATGTGGCCTTGGCACAAGGGGCCGCACAAGGGGACACCAAGTGAGCCAGCACCGTGATTCAGCCAGCGTTTATGAACAGAGCAGCAATTAAATGCTGTCCTGGGCCATAATTGCCATTGCTCTGGGGTTATGGCCATATCTCCATGTCAGTTATTTGGGGCGAACGTCTTAGGAGCAGGTTGGGTGCTGGCAGCAGGCATAGCCGTGTAATTAGCAGGAAGCTAATTAGAGCCCCAAGAGGCTGTGGATAAGGGTCAGGCCTTCTCCTTTGTGGCACCCAGGGAAGATGGTTAGCTCCAGAGGAGCCAGGAGAGCATCGTCCCCAGTGTCCCCTTGGCTCTGCCCACACCAGCTGCAGGGTCTCTCGGGGGCTCCCCCCTGCCTGGGCCTGGGGGTGCAGGGGCAGAATTCAGCCACTGGCATCACGCAAAGCCATGGTCGTGGTTGGGAGCCAGGGAACAGCCCCTGTGAGGGCACCCTCGGGCTCTGCCTGGGTGGCTGCTGGCGGGTGCCCTCAGCCAGGCTGTTTGCTGGGCACATGGTGCCAGTAATTGCGGGGCACTGGGAGTATCGGCCGCAGGCGTGAGGGTGTGGTGTGATGGCAATGCATCACCTGGCGGCTGCAATTAATGTTGCATAACATACTGATGCAGCTTCCTGCTGGGGGTGGCACCACCTCCCTGTGCCCCCCGTTTGTGCCACCACCTCCATCCTGTCCCTGGGACAGGGCGTTGGGGCAGGGAGGGGACCCCACGGTTTGCAGGTTCACCCTTCTCTGGCAGCACAGGCAAAGGTGCTAGGGAACTGGGGGTTGTCTCTGTCATCGCAGCTGGCTGGTGAGATGGAGGTGGCCGCATATCACACTGCCTGTACCTCTGCCCTCCACTAAAAGGGTGACCCTTGGGCTACAATGCCACTGCGTTTAGGGGGTCTGGGACTGGTGTGGCTGTGAGGATGCCCTGGCCATCCTTGCCCGCTCCCTGCCTACTCCCTGCCCACACTGGGGGGTCAGCACTGTGGTCCCAGGCCCAAAACTACAGCAGAGACTTCAGGGAGAGGCAGGGATGGGATATGAACCCTTTGAGGGGGGAAACACACAGCCCTAGGAGAAGCCTGGCTTGGAGGCCTTGGAAAGGAAGGGTGAGCCTCAAAATCCTCCCATGCATTTGGGCAGGAGCTGAGCAGGGAATCAATGGATGGGGGAAGGATCTGTCCCTCTGCCTGCACACAGATGTGGGGTGAGTCCTGCCCCCATATGGCTGGGAGCAAATTTGCCTCAGGGTGGGGGAGACCAACGGGATCTGTGGGGGACTCATGGCAAACCCAAGGGACTAACAGGATCCTTGGGGAACTGATGGGAGACCCAGGGTCCAATAGCAGCCCCAACAAGAGGACTGATAGCATCCCTGGGGGACTGATGGCAGCCCAGGGAGACTGATGGCAGCCCAGCAGCCCCACTGTATGACAAGGCTTGCACTGACCCAGCCTTCCCAGAGCAGCGAGGAACCCTGGGGCATCACTGGGTATTGGGGTGCAGATGGCACCGGTCAAGCACTGGGATTGTCACCTGCAGAGGTGGTAACACACAAAACATGTCCCTCGACCAGAACCATTTGCTCATAGGAGAGGGAGAGAGACAGAAGGGAATTACTTGAGCCAGGGATTTGCACAGGCCCAGAAGATTTGAAATAACCATAATCTGGCCATGGGGGTTATTTTGGCACAGCGGCAACTGCCCAGCACCCTCGTGAGCGACGCCAGGCTGAGCCTGGCCGGGGGGGCTGGAGCAGGGATTAGAGGGTGCAGAGATGCTGGGAGGCACGTACGAGTCCCAGGGGTGCCCCACGCCTCCACCCCTCCTCCCCCCACCCCGAAGCGCGCATTGGGCAGGCAGAGCCAGCCCAGATCTGGGGCAGCTGGAAAATGAGGAGGACGAAGCCTATTAGCAGCTCAGTGCCAGCGAAGCAGAAGCAAGGAGGGAAGCGGATTTACAGGGAGAAGGGGGACAGGACCTTGAGCCAGTGGTGGCTATATACATCCTGGGTTTTCTAAGGAGCTGCTGGGGTGGGTTGGAGGGCCCTTAGACCCTCTGCTTGGGCCAGACCCCTGGCAGAAGAGTGTCAGTGGCTGCAGGGATGGGGATGGTCTCTGTGCTGAGGATGTCCCTGTCTGTTGTGTCCCTCAACGTGCACACACTGCCTGAAAAATAAGGGGGATGCTTCCACGATAGGGTCCAGGCTTGGCTGGTACACAAATGTGTTGCACTCTCCTGGCTCAAAGGGCTTTTCTACCCATCTCTGAGTGCTGGAGAGGATTGGGGAGTGGATGTACACCCACACGCTGTGTGGGCCTTTTGGGGGGCACCTTTCTGAGGCAGAAGCATCCCTTTGGGGTCTGTTGGAAGGGCTGGGCTGCCAGTGGGTCCAGATCTTGAGCCGCAGTTTCCCCAGCCACCAAGCAGGGCTGTGGCTGTCGCAGAGAGGAGGGAATCTCGCTCATTCGGTTCAGCGGTGCTTATCACTAACTACTGTGGTTTCCCCCTCTTTTCCCCTCTACTACAGCCCAAATTGAAGTGATTCCGTGCAAGATCTGTGGAGACAAGTCCTCAGGGATCCACTATGGCGTTATCACCTGTGAAGGCTGCAAGGTGAGCCCAGGAACACCCTGGGAGGGGTGCCAGCAGAAGGACTGTGGGGGCTGGCATCCCACCAGGCAGTTTCCCAACACCTCCCCATCCTGCACAGGGCTTTTTTCGGCGGAGCCAGCAGAACAATGCCAGCTACTCCTGCTCCCGGCAGAGGAACTGCCTGATCGACCGCACCAACCGCAACCGCTGCCAGCACTGCCGCCTGCAGAAATGCCTGGCACTGGGCATGTCCCGCGATGGTGAGGCTCACCCACGCTCCCCTCCGAGTTGGGCTGTTTGGGCCAAAACTGTTTCCCTGGTGGGGACAGCCTGGGGAGAGGAGGGATTTGGGAAGCTTTTGCATTTTCCATGGGAGTAAGGGAGGGCCTGCAGGAGAGATTGGGAGGGATTCTATGAGGGAATGTAGCAGTAGCACAAGGGGGAAGGGTTTTAAACTGAAAGAGGGGAGATTGAGATGAGATCTGAGGAAGAAATTATTGGCTGTGAGGGTGGTGAGAGCCTGGCCCAGGTTGCCCAGAGAAGCTGTGGCTGCCCCATCCCTGGAGAGGTTCAAGGTTGGAGGGGTCTTGGAGCAACCTGGTGTGGTGGGATGTGTCCATGACTGGGGCAGGGGGTGGCTCTGGGTGGGCTTTGAGGTCCATGCTAACCTAGACCATCCTATTATTCTGTGAAAATTTAAATGGAACAGCCATTCAATGCAGGATCAGTCTGGGGCAGGGGAGGTGCATCCAACGGGGCCCTTACCTCACTCACATACACCCCCAAATTCCATGCTCCTCTGGGAGCCAGGACCCTTCCCAGGGCAGGGTGCCAGTCATGGCTCTGCTCAGCAGTGGAGAAGCTGCCCTGACATGGCCACCCTCTCCTTCCTTGTCAGCGGTGAAGTTTGGCCGCATGTCGAAGAAGCAGCGGGATAGCCTCTACGCCGAGGTGCAGAAGCACCAGCAGAGTCAGGAGCAGAGTGGTGGCACCAAGGATGAGCCCGAGCCCCTCAGCCGTGTCTACACCACCAGTGTCAGCAGCGGGCTCTCAGACCTGGACGACATCTCCACGCTGTCGGACGGGCTCCTCTTTGACTTCCCCCTCACCCCTGATGGCAGCAGCACCTACTACAATCTTGACCTGCTGGCTTCAGCGCAGCCCTCACCTGACCAGTCCAGCCTGGATGTAGCTGATGCCACACTCATCAAGCAGGAATCCATCTACGAGCTGATGCTGGAGCCGGCCCTCTTCACGCACGGTGGGCTGGAAGGTGGCCAGCTGGCTGCCGACATCTCCGTCCTCGAGATCGGTGAGCACCGGTGTAGTCCTGGCACCATGCCAGGCATGCACAGGGCACGCAGCCCCAAGGACAGAGTACCTGGTCTAGTGGGAGGTGTACCTTCTCAGGGCAGGGGCTGGGACAAAATGATCTTTAAGGTCCCTTCCAATCCAAACTATTCTGTGACTATGACCCAGCCCTGGAGCAACAGGCACACTCACAGCTAGGGACTGACTCAGCTTTGGCTCTTGGAGCAGCCCCAAACCCATCTCCTTGCAGAATCATGGAGGCTGAGGTTGGAAAGGACCTCTGGAAGCCATCTGATTCAACCTCCCTGCTCAAGTAGGACCACTGAAAGCCAGTGGCCTAGGACCATGTCCAGACAGCTTTTGAGTCTCTCCAAGGATGGAGACTCCACAGTCTCTCTGGGCATCCTGTGTTCAGTCACCCACCCAGTCACAAAATATGTTTCCTGATCAAAAACAAAATCAAGAATGTGTTTTCTGATGGTTAGAGTTGGAAGGGACCTTGAAGATCATCTAGTTCCCACCCTTCTGTCATCAGAGGGAACCTCCCATGTTTCAGTTTCTGGTGAAAGTTATATATAAATGTTATAGATATATCGCAGTACAGCATTAGGGCATGTACAGGGCAGTGTCATAGTATAGTCCTAAGTGATTTTTGTCCAGGCTATGGCTTCAGTAAACCCTGGAACAAATAATTTATCAAGAGTCCCCTCTTGCAAGGTGGTAGTGGCTTCCTTTAGAAAAAGCAAGCACTAACCTCATCAGTGCTGAGCAATATCTAAATGGTGAGTGGCAAGAGGATGGGGCCAGACTCTTCTCAGTGGTGCCTGGTGACAGGACAAGGGGCACAAACTGGAACATGGGAAATTCCATCTGAACACAAGGATAAACTTCTTTCCTGTGAGGGTGGCTGAGCCTTGGAAAAGGTTGTCAAGAGAGGTGGTGGAGTCTCCATCTCTGGAGACATTCAACCTCCGCAGACACATTTGTGTGCAACCTGTTCTGGGCGACCCTGCTCTGGCAGGGAGTTGGAGGAGATGATCTCCAGAGGTTCCTTCCGACCCTGACCATTCTGTGATTTTATGAACTAAAAATATTCCAGGCTGAGCACTGATGGAGCTCGGTGCATGTGAGGTTGTGCAGAGCATCACCCGCTTTGCCCTGGGGACAGCCTCCGACACCCCATCTGTCCTCAGATCCCTGTGACACCACACATGAGCCCTTCCAGTCCTCCAGCCCCCCATCCCCTCAGGACACCTGTGAGGGGACAGCATTGGAGTGTGGGGACAGGGGGGCTGCAGGGTCCCTAGCGTCTCACACCCCTCTGCCCTGGCCTTGCAGATAGGGTGGCCCAGAATGTGGTGAAGTCGCACCTGGAGACATGCCAATACACAACGGAGGAGCTTAAGCGCCTGGCATGGAACCTCTACTCCCCCGAGGAGGTCCGCATGTTGCAAAGCAAGGTGAGTCCTGCTGCCACCACACCCCCCTGGCTCCCCACCACTGCCAGAGCCACTGCAGCCTTTGGCAAAGGTGCGAGGAGGATGAGGAGGGTCTTTCAGTGATTTGGGAACTGGAAAAGCCCAGTACTGTGTGTGTGTGTGTGTGGTGCCAGGTCACATCCCAGGTGTCCTAGTGCTACCAGCCCCCGTGGATGGCACTTGGGTCCTCTCCCTGCTCCCTGCAATGGNGATGGGGTGGCAGCAAGCCCTGAGGGATGTCCCTTCTGTGCCAGCAGAGCTGCGAGACCATGTGGCAGCAGTGCTCGCTGCAGATCTCCAATGCCATCCAGTACGTGGTGGAGTTCGCCAAGCGCATCGATGGCTTCATGGAGCTCTGCCAGAATGACCAAATCATCCTCCTGAAAGCAGGTGAGAGTAGGGGACCCCGCGACCCCATTGCATCCCTACCATTCCCCTCATGTCCTTGCTGTCCCCCTCACCTCCCCAACTCCTCTCCTGAGCAGCAGCTGTGCTACCGAAGGCAAATCCCATCTTTTCTCTTGGCTAGTGCTTTCCTTTTGGAATCTCCCCTTCCTCGCCCACCCCAGGTGCCCCTGGCCTCAGCACTGGTGCTTGGGGAGCTGGTTCTGGGCTGGAAGGAGTTGAAGGTCATGTCTAAAGGTGATGGTATATAGAGGAACGAGGGAAGTGGCCACCACAGGCAGAGACTTTTCTCCATAGTCACCTTTAACCAAATGGCACCAGAAACCAGGACATAAAGGAGCACAGCGGGTTTTCTCCTGGGAAAAGGGGTGCCAAATCCGAAGGGTAACGGGGAAGGAGAAGAGGAAAGGATTGACCTATTTTCCTAGAAAGAGACTAAGAAGATACGACAATAGCAGCACTCCTGTTTCCCCCACCCATCCGTCTGCCCAAGCCAGTGATGCTGTGCCCAGGCAAGAGAGCTGAGTATGCAAAAGCCCCAAAATGCCAGAAAAAGGTGGAAAAACTGCCCAGTTTCTAAACTTTCAGGGCTGGGGAACTGAGAGCCTTGCCCAGCACAGGGAATGTGTGCCAGTGTCCCAGAAGGGTGCTGCACCCTGAAGCCAGAGCTGGCCATGACTGACACGCTAGAGTTTAACTCATTCTTTCATTTCTTCCTTCCATTTTCTTTTTATTTATTTTGTTTTCACCCTCTCCTCTCTTGGTGCTCCACCATGACCTCGATGTCTCTGTCCGGCTGCCAATGCCTGGATAATATTTCCCTTTGGTGAAATACTGTGGTCGCAATTGGAAACCTTAAAAAAAACCAAACTAAAAAACCAAACCACAAACCCAAATTGAATTTATTGGCATAACCATTCTGCTCTTGGGAATGACCAATCTGGACTTTAAACTTGCACTGGGGGCTGTCCTCTGTCTTACATTTGCTCCTGGGATGATGGAAACCCCCCATGCCCTGCCCTCCCTGGTCTGCGCTCTCTCTGCCTATGTCAGGTTGCCTCGAGGTGCTCCTGATCCGCATGATCCGGGCGTTCAACCCCTTGAACAACACCGTCCTCTTCGAGGGCAAGTTTGGCAGTGTCCAGATGTTCAAGTCACTCGGTAAGAGCTGCTTCACTGTTCTCCTCTCCTTTCAACAGGGCTGGGGTTTGCAACCAGGTGAAATGCCACTGGGCTAAATCCCTGGGGGATGGGAGGAGGTGACACCCCTCTACATTTTCTCCCACTCCCGTTGGGACTGAATTGATGTGCATGGTAGTTGGGACCTATTTTCAAGCCAGTGATGCCAGGAATCCTCTGCCAAGGATCCCCCTTCACCAGTCTCATCTCCAAAAGCTTTCCAAGCTCCAGGTGCCACTGGGCATTGTGGAGTTGTGACTTCTCCCCCTGCCCCACTCCTTCCCACTGTCTCCCCATCAGGCTGTGACGACCTCATTAGCGCCATCTTCGAGCTAGCAAGGACCCTGTGCCGCTTGCAGCTGTCAGACGAGGAGCTCGCTCTCTTCACTGCTGCTGTCCTGCTCTCCCCAGGTATGAGGGGACTTGGGGAAGGACATTGCAGCTGGGACTGGCCAGGGAGGGAGGTCTCCTGCCAAAGATGGGGGGAGTTGGCCCCTAAATCTGTGCATTGCTTACTTTTAAGTAATTTAAGTTATTCCTGGGAAAGGAAGTTGGGGGAAAAAATGCATCTGATGAAACTCCTTGGTGGGAGGAGGAGCTGCATCGCCTGCAGCAGGATGGGGAGGGGATGGAGAGGGGCTATCTGGCCCTTGTCACTGTCCCCAGAAACATTCCAAGAGCAGGAAGGGTTAAAAGAGCAAGGGGAGATGGCACTGACTCGGCCACTGACCATCTCTCATAGATCGCCCATGGCTAACGGAGTCCAAGAAGGTGCAGAAGCTTCAGGACAAGATCTATGTGGCCCTGCAGCATGAGATCCAGAAAAAACACTCCACTGAGGACAAGCTCTCGAAGGTAGTGGTGATGGCTGTGGTGTGGGGGGCCCAGCTGGGGCATAACATGTCTGAACTCGTGGCTGTGGCAGAGCTCCTTAGCCATGCACAGGCATTTTTTTTGGGGAAAACTCTGGGACCTCTTGAAGGAGAATTTCTCTTTCCATGGACTATGCATCTCCATCATGGTGCAGGCAGAAGCAGCTGCATGTCGGCAGCTTGTGAGCCTGGCAGTGCAGCAAGCAGTGGGGGTTTGGGGCAAAAGGAGCCATTTCAGGAATGTTTTGGGCAGAACAGAGCTGGGACAGGGATGGGGGGCACTGGGAGGCTCCTCACACCCTCCCAGGCACTGGTTGTCCTGTGGAGAGCGTGAGGCTTGGTGGTAGGGGCACGATGCTGCCAAAGGTGGGAAGTATCTGCTCATGCCCCTGGTACCAAGCACAGCCAATGGTTCCCAAATTGCCTTGTCCTCAGGGGAGGGGAACAATAGTGTTGAGGGGTCCCAGTGATCACCCGCTTGGGCTTCTTTCTTTTCCCACAGATGGTTTCCAAGCTGCCCTTGATGAAGACCATTTGCAACCTGCACTTGGACAAGCTGGAATTTTTCCGACTCCTGCACCCCGAGACTGCCATGAACTTCCCACCCCTCTATAAGGAGGTCTTCAACTCAGAGCTTCAGTACAGCGACCCACAGGAGAGCTAAGGCTGGGAGCCGCCAGCCCCCTTTGACTTCCCCAAAATTAGGAGATAAACTATTCACAAATTGGGGGCAATTTATTTAAATCAAATAATCAAACTCGAGAGCCTGGGGGGGGCTGAGGTATCTCCCTGGCCCCGTTTCCTTGCTGTGGATTGCAATAGCTCTTGAATGTAATGCACCTTGAAGGAAAAAGCAAATGGACTTTGCCATACCAGTAAAATGAATGTGAAATCTCTGCGGTGGAGTGGAGATGCTCCTGGCAGCGGAAAGGGACCGACTCCTCCCCACAGTGCACGGATCCAGGGGAACACACGCCACACGGCCCTTCCCACTGTCCTGGCTGCACTCTCCATCCCTGATTTTTATTTAAGAACTATTTTTTTTTTATCTTTTTTTTTTTTTTTTTCTTAACCAAACACAAGGCATGGGATACAGAAGGGGCAATGCTCAGCCAGAAAGGAGTGAGCCAGGCCAGTGGGGGCAGCTTTGGGCTCCTGGCTGGAGCCAAGGAGAAGGCAAAGTCTTTGCTTTATTACTTCTCCCATGGGACACAGGGTGACATCAGGAATGTGGCCAAGAAAGACCTGGCTGTGGCTGAGGGTGGATTCAGCACAGTATTTCCTTATGGAAGAGGTTGGTATGAGGGAAAAGGATGCCCAGCACAGTGGTGCAGAAGCTCTGCAGGGTTTCCATACCCTCTGTCATGGTATTTTTCTCAAATTCCTGGCCAATCGCCTGGCTTTTTGCAGCTGATTCGGCAGGTCTGCCCACCCTGTGCCACTTTTCTGCCTCCTGAGTGCTTTTTGAAGAGGGGCTTTGCCCTTGCGACTGTGGCCAAATCCCTGGTTGAGTTGGACCCAGGCTTTCCCCCCCATGAGGAGCTGTTTAGAACTGTTATTTTGGGGTTTGTTCTCTGTTTAGCAGGACCTGTAAACTTTAGGGAGAGAAACTGCCTGTCAGGGTGAAGGGGAAGCAAAAGGTTCTTACTCCCTCCCTGAGAAGCCGTGGTGTGGTCAGGACCTGCTGCTCTGATCTTGGGAAGCTCAAAAGGCGAAGAAGGGGTGGATATCTGGGGTGATGCAGCAATAGCCTGCAGCTGGTGGGGCTGCTCAAGGGACTCTCCGGTCAGGCTCTGTGGATGGTTTTTCCATCCCTGTTCCTGCAGCAAATGCCAAAAGCTACAACAGAAAAACCTGCTCGGAGGCATCCCCAGTTTCTGCTGACAAAGGGCTAAAATCCCAAGCCCCTCCCACTTTGTGCTGATTTCTTGTATGTCCAACCCCATTCTCTGGCAGCTCGGATCATCCCTGAGTGTAAGCTGAAGACCTTCAGTTCCATAATTGCACCCCTTAATCTTAATGAGCAGCTTTCTTAGCGATGGTAGGGGATATCCATGCTGTTGGTTTAAAAATCTTCTAGGGAAGACCATGGACCAGTGTTGACCAGTGAGGACTCAGCAGGAAGCTGATGGGACTTCTGCTTCAGTTTAAGGTAGAAAAAAAATTGGGTCCATGTTCTTCCCTAGCTGCTGTCCCCTGCCACCTCTAGCCATGTGCTTTCTGGCTTTGCAAACCGCTGTCTGAACTGTTTCTCAGAGCACATTGGACTTCGTCAGCCTTGTTTCTCCCCCTGGTGGCATTGGAGCCCAGGTCTGTGTTAAGGCTGCTGACCCTCCCCATGCGATGTCGAGTGCCAACGCGTTGCTTTCTGGTGCAGCGTTTGCTGAGGCGGGATGTGCCAGGCTTCTTTCCTGCCCTCCTGGGTCCTAAATCTTGTGCGAAGCGATGTCAGTACTGCCTTTTTTTTTTTATCCAGAGGATTGTGCCTTTTTTTTTTTTTTTTTCCCTTTCAAAGCATCATTTCTGACAGCATCGTTTGCTTCTTGGCTCTACTCTGCAGGGGAAAAGCACTCGAGGAAGTTAATGTGCTTTGCAGAGGGGGCTCTCGCCCCCTTGTTCCTGTGGGACTGCAGCACTCCCTTCCTCGGAGGAAGCAGCTATGGGTGTTTTGAAATATTCTGGGGGGGGGGAAAGAAAAAAAAAAGCACACATCCTTCTTCACGTCCTTGCTCTTTGTCAGCCAATGTGCACCAATGGTCAGCATCACCTTTCTCATTTCATCTGGCAAAGAAACCAAAAAAGCACCTTAAATTGGGAAAAGACTGAGCCCTTGCCACCAGTTGCGTTTTTCCAGCTTACGACACAGTGTCCACCTCATGGGAGAGAATTTTGGATTCTGAGCAATAAAAGCCCCCTGGGAATCTAGGGAAGACTGGAAGTATTAGACACGTGTAACTCAACCTGCCAAACTGCAGGAACCTGCACTTTTAAGTTCTCTTTAAAGGAACTGACTTGTTGATTACATGATTTCTTGGGAGGGGATAAATGATTAAATGTTAATTAAATGATCTCTTGCTCGGCATAGGGAGGGGGATGTTCATCCAAAGGGATGGCACGGGTGCACCTAACTCCCTTTGCAGAACATCTGCTGGCTCTTCTGAGTGTGGGGGGCAGCGGTGGCTGTGCCAAGTTCCCTTACATTCCCTTGGTGCCACCAAGGGACAGAAGCTCAGCAGAACCAGGCATTGAGCTTGTTGGCAAAGGGTGAGCAAAAAAAAAAAAACAACAGGTAGAAATTCCTGAAAAAGGGAGATTTCCTCTCTCCCCTGTGCCAGAACTGCATGTGGGCAGTGGAGCTGATGCATGGGAGCACAGGGACCCCCCCGCCCCCGACTTGCTTTAATGCTTTGTCCTCAGCTTCTCAGAGACGTTTCCATCCCTCCGGCCACAAGGCATTTGGCTGCTTTATTTCCAGACCTCAGCTGCGGATTGCTTGAGTGTGACCTTGGCCACAAGGGATTGGTCTTTTACAGGTGAAGATGAATTTTGTATTTGTTTGTTTGCTCTGGCAGGTTAGCTGAGTGTGCATTTCCATCTCCAGAACCCTCAACACTGTGTATAAAAATGGATTAAAAAATAATATATATATAATATATTCTTGTGAATGTTGGTGCAAAAAGAGAAAAATATATAATGTTTCAGTCGGTTTTATGTTATTTTTTATCTATATGAATGAAAGGAAGAAATGGAAAGCATTTTTTTTCCATTTACCACCCTCCACACACACACTTACCTGTAGATACCAGCAGGTTTTATGGAAATGTTTTACTTTTTAGAGTTAGGAACATGCTTCTGTTCTCATTGAATGTTCTGTCTTGTAAGATTGTAATTTCTATTTTTTTAAAGAAAAGAAAATAACTAAATAAAATTTCCTCTTTTGGACCAGTCAACTAGGAAGGGAGGGTAGGGGAGGGAGAAATGTTTATTTAAGGACAAAAGCATTGTCTGAATTTTTCATGACATTAAATAAAACGTAATATAATGTACGGACAAAAAAACTTTTCATTGAGGTATATTCTATAGGTACATAGATGTGTAATGCACAAAATTTACAGGAAGAAAAATAAAGTCTGTTTTCCAATGTAAAAAAAAAAAAAAAAAAAGTGTTGGGCAATAGTGACAGTGACTGTGATTCCAAATTTTAGCGAAGGGTGAGACTGGAAGACTGGAAGGGAACCCCTCAAAGTCACAGAAAAGCCCGAGAGGGTCAGGACCTGCTGCGGCAGACGCCCTGATGCAGGGCAGGATTTGTACACAAGGCTGGCTTTTTGATGGTGTAAGGTATTACTGGGTCACTTAAAGGCAGGCACACACTGTGAAGGATCCCAGGATCTGGGAAGGGGCTTCATCTGGGAAACCTCTGTCCAAACACCCCCAAGCTGAGGACAGGGGGGCAAATTTAGGGGCAGGGGCTTTGTTTTCAAACAGTAACCAGAAGGGAAGGAAGATGCATGCTCTGGATACAAGAAGGATGCAAGGACTCTTCTCCATCAGGATGCAGTTGCTTCAAAGGTATCATTGCATGTGAGTGTCATCCTTGTTTCCCTCTGTTTCCCTGGAAAATCTCACCTGGGTGCATGTTCTCTGCTCTCTCTGCAAATCCAGAGCCCCTGTGTCCCCTGGCAGCAGCAGCCAAACTGCCTGGGAGCTGTGGAGCAGAGGAAAATAAAGAAAAAGGACCTTTGTACTAGGGCGGGGGGAGCAATAAATCCCAGGGTGTCACCTCATCAGCTTCCCCAAACACTGTCACTGCCATTCCCAGGAGTCAGCACACATCCTACTTCACAGTTCCTACCTTAGAGTTTATATATATTGAAGGGTAAAACCTGGCTTCTACTGGGAGCCAGGAACAGGGCACAGCTTGTGGAGACATGGGGAAGGGTTGTCATCTGGTGGGACAAGGAGGGAGCAGGGCTGGGGTGGCCGGGAGTGTGGGGGGAACACAGGGACCAGTCAGATCTGGGGCAGCAATGCAGGTGTCACAGTCCATGGTCCTGCCAAGCTGCCACACCCTGGCACTTTTATTTGGTTTTCATTTTTTTAAAACCTGTCTTTTTCCACAAAAATCTTGTTTTGTCACAATTTCTTTGGGGGGAAAAAATAATTAAAAATTTAAAGCACGGGAAATCTGTTAAAATTCCTTTCAAATAGCTACACTTGAAACCAAACATGTCTATGAAAAATGGCCTTCAGTTGCAGGGGTGATCCTGAGAATCACCGAGAGGAGTGTTAACATCCACAGCTCATGGGGGGTGGGTTCAAGTGGCCCCCAAACACCCCCAGCAAGAGGCAGCAGAATGGGACCCCCCGGGGGGGAACACGGCGAGGAGCTGCCAGTACCAGGGTGCCCGGTGTCCTGGATTTACTGGGGCAGAGTGACCTCTACTGGTTTATAGCTAAATATTCCCTGCCTTTCTGTGACGCTTCTGGACCAATGGAGGCAGGTGATGCCACTCTTTTCCTCCCCAAAAATATTTGCTCAGCTGGCAAATACAGCCGGTGCTCACTTTGGGGAGCAGTCCCCAGCAGAGCTGGACAGCCTAGAAATCAACCCAAAAAGGTGTATATAAGGGAAAGTTTACAGACTGTGAAGGCCTCAGCGTTTTGCTCAGCGAAGTGTTAGATGGATGAGGCTGAACTGCACTGCCCACAGCTGGGAATGCTGTGTTACATAAGCCACAGCCCCAGGGCTTGTAAATATGTTTTAAAGTAGAGCAGATTTTATATATGGCCAAATTAAGAGCTTTACATAGAGCTGGTATGTAAGCAGCCCTTGAAGATGGGCTGGTATCTATGGTAAAGAGTATAATGCAGTGTAACCAATGAGTTAAGGAATCACGTAATTGTCAGAGTTAGAAGGGACCTCTAGAGCTCATCCAGTCCAACTCCCCTGCTAAAACAACTCCGATGTGCCCAGAGCACATCACTCAGGGCTGCATCCAGGTGGGGCTTGAAGGTCTCCAGAGAAGGGGACTCCACACCCTCTCTGAGCAGCCTGTTCCAGAGTTCTGCCACCCTCACCCCAAAGAGTGGCTGGCAGTGTGAGGGGGGGCCTGGGGGCGTCGAGCTGCACGGGCTAGGGTGTGTGTATGTCCAGTACCCCCGCCCTTCGGTTTGGGGCAGGAAGGATGCCTGAGGGAGCAGGGAAGCAGAGAGTGTGTAGTCTGGCATTTTGGGGACTTGAGGCTCAGCAGCTGGGGTTTGGGGCTCGAAAGGGGCACCAAGGGATGTGGTTTGGGGGCCAAATAGATCTGACTCTGAGCAGATCTTCTACATAAGTACAAAACAGAGACCGTGTTCTCTGTGTGTATGAGTGTGTAAAGGGCTACAGTGGGGTAAACACTGGTGCCGTCTGTGGCTCTCAGCTGCAAAAGGGAGCATCTGGCTGGGAGGGATTGAAAGACTCACCCTCCCTTCTCCTCTCACTTGAAGGAAGGGCATCAAACTGGTCTCCAAAGCTTGCCCCTTATCCCCTCCCAGTTTGGGGGCCACCCTGATGGGGACTTTCCCCCTTTCCCCCCCAGGGCCATGCACGCCAAGCAGCAGCTGCCGCCATGGCACAAGAGTAGCTGATTCTGGGTCTGCGCTGCGGAAAGAAAACCCCTGGGAGGGGGGGTGGGGGTGGGGGCAGTGAGGTGTGCTCAGAAAAAGGAAAAAAAAGAATCCTAATCTGGTGCAAGGGCTGTCTCTGCCCAGGCTGTAAGTGGTGCCAGGGCAGGGAGACGGGAGCCCTGCCCTCCAGTAAGTGGTTACGGATCCTGGGGGGAGGGAAGTGTGCTGAGAGTGGTCACCGAAAGAAAAAGAGAAAAAAATGTCCTTCCAAAAGCCCAAGCGCAGCACGTCTTCCATCCGCCCATAGTACAGCCAGCCTTTGGGCCATAAATTCATGGGTCCTGATGGGATGCACTTGCAGATGCTGAGGGAGCAGGCGGAAGTCATTGCTAGGTCACTGTCCATCATCTTAGGTAAGTCATGGGGAACGGGAGAGGTGCCTGAGGACTGGAGGACAGCACATCACTCCAGTCTTCAAGAAGGGCAAGAAGGACTCAGGTAACTATAGACTAGTCAGCCTCACCTCCATCCCTGGAAAGATGATGGAACAACTTATCCTTGGCACTGTCTCTAGGCCTATCAAGGATAAGAGGCTCATTAGAGGCAGTCAGCACGACTTCACCAAGGGGAAGTGATGCTTAACCAATCTGATAGCCTTTTCATGAAGATGTAACCAGCCCAGGTGGGACCCTTGAGGTGAGGACGGGATAGGGCCAACGGTTTAAGAAGGCTGCAGGTGGGGGTGGGCTGGGGCAGACTCAGGAGCAGCTGCTGGGGATGAGGATGGGGCTAGCCCTGCCCTACCAAGGATCTCTGGCTGGGGAGGGGCAGAGAGAGAAGCCTCTGGGCAGTGAAGGTCTCCTCTGCTGTCCACACTCCTCCAGGCCTCCTTGGGGGTGGTGACTTGCACCTGCATGTTGGGGGAAGGCTGGCAACATGGCCAAAAGATTGTTGGGGGGACCTGGGTGCCTTTTTCCTGTGAAAACCTGACTGACTCTAGGTCAATTCTCTCTGTAATTACCGGACAGCCCCAGAGACCCCTGAGCTCTCCTGCAGGGCAGTGGCTTCATCCCAGGAACTTCCCTGTTCCAGGGAAGCTCCCTGAATTTTCTGCTCCTCCGGGCTGAGAGATTCTAAGAGCTCCTCCTGGGTCAGTGAGGAACTACCTGAGAAAGGGTGAAACCTCAGGTAGGTGATGGGAAGGATGGATTGTGCATAAAACTAGAATCCTTTAGATATAAACCTTTGACCAGGGCTGGAACTGGGACTAGGACTGGATCCAGGTGCTCCCAGACTCCTCTCAGGGATAGGTTTGAGAAAGCAAAGGGGGTCCTTTCTGAACCTCATGACTCAAGGAGAGGGTCCCCCTGGCAGCTCTGTCTGATCCTGTCCTTGGGATCTGTTGAGAGCAGGCCTTTTAAGAGGGAGTTACTGAAAGGGCACATATGCAAATAAGTGGAAGTAAGCGAAACGAAGTATAGTGAAGGCGAAACAAAGTGTGGGAAACAGCAAATGACACAAATGTTGTAGCCAATCATGGGGCAACTTTAAGCCTGTGGAAAGTGTGTGGAAAGCTCGTGGACAATATCCCTCTCCCTATCCGAAATGTAGTGCTTAGCGAATGAGGACCTGTGACTTTGATTCAAACGGGGGCTTCCTTCTGACTGGATTGTACTGCTTTCTGGTTGGAGAGCTTTCTGAATAAAGCTGAAGCTGATCTACCAATCATCTGGATTGCGTCTGGCTTCACTGCTCCTGGCCGCGGCATTTGGGGCTCTCTGACTCCCCCATGATGTCAGAAAGGGGGGCTCTGACTCTTTCTAATGTTTGAATGGGGGGCTCTGACTCACCAAGTGATATGAGAAAGGGGG
>VZTM01031661.1:5677-33439 GCA_013400555.1 Jacana jacana
GGCCGGAGCGGAGGGGCCCGCAGCCCCCGTCGGGCTTAATGCCGCCGCGGGGCCGGGAGGCGAACACGCGTGGCTGGGGTGGGGGGGAGTAAGTCTGAGTGTGTCCGGGAGGAATTGAGCGCCGCTGCGGTGCTCACCGTCCGCTGGAGAATTTGTATTTATTCTTTTTTCCCTTTCCGTAGGGCGGCGGAGCCGTCTGATTTCACTTCCTCATCCTCTTCTCAGATGCGTGTTTTGTAATTATTTTCCAGTGGCCCCATCGGCATCCCGGCGCGGTGCCCGGCCTGGGAAGGGAAGGAGGGAGCGGCGTTCAAGGAGCGGTCTACACACCAAAGGCAGCTCTCATCCGCACCTCTGTAAGAGCAGGAATGATTCCCCTGGAATATCGGGTCAGGGCAGAGGTCAATTATGCGGTACTTAAATGTAATGAATTAAGTTCCCGATTCAATTAGGAAAGAAAAAGGTAAAACAGAGGAACAGCCATGTTCTCTGCAACTAATACTTAAGGAGTATGACGGTTTTCAGACTGTTTTGGTTTTTTGTCTTCCCAATTTATATGGGATCCTTCAGCGTCATGCACCAAAGTGAACTATCTTGCCTCAGTAAGGACATCATTTGATTAAAATGAGTGAAGATTCACAAGGGATAGACTACAGATACGTGCCCTGTCCCCTCACACGATAAAAAAAAAAATAACGTGCACAATTCTGGACTGAAGAAACACATTCATTTTGCAGATTGAAGTCTCCATAGGAACAAAGTATGTTCTTCATTCTATAACATCGTTCCTCATCCTGAAACTAGGCGACTCAAATTTTTACTATTAGGCTGTACAGAGAAACACAGATCAGAATGGAGTCAATAACAGTTTTGAAAAATGTTGAATAAAACACACCTCCACAAAATAGAGCTGCAGTGTAACAGCAACCATGAGGTTCTGTGGAAATTCTGTGTAAGAATTGTGTGAGAGTGCAGAAGCAGTTGTGTCCCTGCCACATTCCATATGAACATGTTGGGAGACCAAATGCTCATTAGTATGCCTTTACAAAAGCTGAATTTCTGAGTTCACCATATCTAATTATATTTAAATAAAACTGTCAATCTGTTCAACATGTTCACAAGACTGTCCTATGAAATGTAACAAACCAAACCTAAAGATGTTTCTTCTCGGGCCAGATAATAAACCTAAACCAGATGAACATTCTACAGACAGAGGAAAGTATGATGTATGCAGCACATGATTATACTACATAGGCAGAAACAGATTTTTAGTAACCTGGCATCAACATTTAAAAGGCAAAAAGTCTCATGTGACACCACCTCAACAGTATTTGTTGCTCAAAGTCCCTACCTTCACAGTTTCAAATGATCATGCAGTAACCAGATCATTTTACTGAGAGCTCATTCACAACCCAGCAAAGCATTTAAGCGTGTACTCCACTCTATGCACATGAGTTGTCTCAACACAGAGTAGGGTATTTGCCATAACTCAAATTATGGCCCTGCTTAGCCACTTTATTAATATCAGACAGCCTTGAATTTCAAGGCAGAAGAATATGTTTTGCTGAATCAGAGGTTTTCCAAGAGTCTTGCATGATTTTCAAACTGTCTCTCACCTTCCTGTTTTCTTTGTATTCAGCAGAAAATTCTCAGAGCCTCCTAATGGTTAACTCTGACTCTCCAGCACGTTTCTATAAGCTCTCCTGCCTGCTGTTTCCCTCAAAGGTGAGCCCCTGTGATTAAGCAGCACTTCCAGACACACTCACGAGTGATGCTTCCAGTGAAACCTGGCAAGGCTTTGATCAACCCAGTGACACAGGCAGACGAACAACAGCCAGCAGATGAAGGTTGTAACAGAATAATGGCAGCTTTTTCAACACTAAATTACATTCCAGTGAATTGGGGCGAAAAAAACCAACAAAACATTGTAATAAGCTCAAGCATCAAGTGACACCTGTTTTGAAGCGGGTTTGCTAACAAAGACCCCAGTAGATAACTATGGGAGGAGGAACACTTCTAGGCACCACACCCTGGACCTGCCCAAGCACACATATCCTGATGCTCTTCTCACACCAGTTTTCTACTGGTACAGCCCCATGACTTCATCAGAAAGGCTGTCTGTGTGTGACAGGGCACTCCAAAATCTTCACTAGGTCTTACTATCACAACAAAGCCTTAAGAGGAAATTCCAGATTCGGAGATGTGCAGATTCACCAGAAACAAGGTATTCTTGTTGACTGAAAAATAAATGCCCTGAAAGTAACCACATCTGATTTATGCCATTCCCTTGAATCATCTGTCTGCTTTTTCCATTCCCTCTCAGTTTGTATTCAGTCTTTGTTACCTGACCAATGATGTCACATGATCCCTCACGCTTGATGTTGCCTCCTTCCTAAAAATAAGAGCGGTATAGCTTTACCCACACTTTTATGGCTCCCCCTGCCCTCCCCCAACATATCAGTGTGGATCCATCCCAGAGTAGGCACAAGGGAAGATGAGGAATAGTGAGAACAAATCAATTTCAACAGCCACATCCATCAGGGTTGAGAGCACATCCCTGTGTAACCTTCTTCAGGGCCTCAGCGCTTCACCAAACCAACATCTCTGTATTCCTGAGACAAGTCTTTGGCTCAGAGAAGTACTAGTCTGCCTTATTCAGCAGACCAGACACACAGTGGTTGCCTGCAAAAGTAATGCCAACTGTATGGGGGAAACAGTCCTTTCAGGGTAAAGCAGATTAATCTCCATTTTGTAGAAGCCTTTTATGAGCCTCAAAGGAATAAGCTCTGGGAAAACAACTAAGCATGCCAAGGAGCAATTCGTGACCACAGGCTGGGAGAGTGACCTAACCTTAGCAGTGGGGTACTCTGGGGCACATTAGGAGGTCCAGGGGATATACATCTGTATATACCTCACTAAAGTTTTTTCCTCTAACACTATTATTTGAGCCAGGTAGGCATTAGGGATGCTGCTTCTCCACAGCAACCATGAAGCACTTTAATCAGGTTCTGTTTTACCACACAATTACAGGAAAATGCAAAGGAGGCCTCCTGTACCAAATTGCTTCCACTTTCCTTTCAAGAAACATCTGTTCAGTGGAGCATTGTCACACTAATCGATATGTATTGGTTTTGTATTGCCTACAATCATATCCACTTACACCTTTGAAGCAAGGATTAATCGAGTGACCTTCCACTTGCTGTATAGTGCCATGTATGTACGATGTACTGAGTAAGTCCTGTGGCTGAAAGTCAGTTTGTTAGAAGCAATGAATTTTATCATGCTAACACTGAAATCTCAAAGGAGATTGAAGTCCACTTTAGTTAATCATAAAAGAATAGTTATCTGAAGCAGTTTTGAAATTAATGTTCCTTGGTTTCGTTAGCTACTTTTAAACAGGCTGTAAATTGATTTATAGTCTCTGTCACTGGGCTCCCTCAGTGCCAATGGCACAAACAACACTTTTTAGGAAGATAACCACCTTCACTACTGAGGCCAGAAAGAAAGCTTACAATTAGAAGTGGGGAATATCTATTAATTCAAAGAGAGTCTCTAAATTTAGTTTATTAAATTCAACAAAGAAAGGGTATTTTATTATTTCCATGGAGAGGTAAATTACATGAGTTTACTCTTGATGAAAAAAGCGCCCCAGTTTGTCATTAAAACCGGATAAACCCCCTTGCTCTTCCTTTATTCCTTGTTCAGTCTGTTAAAACAGCTCAGGTTTGGCTTTCCAAAGAGTTAACACAGGTATTGTCATCGTCCATTGCTGGAAATTGCGATGCCAGTGAATGTATAGGTGTACTGCAGAAAGGCAGCAGAAATCTCTCTCTTTAACAAAACATCTTTGTAAGTACATTTGTTTAGCTAGTACCATTTTAAGCACTGTCAATATGTGGCCTTTGTGGCTTTACTGTTATCAGCATAATCAAAACAGTTAAAATCTTATCTCTAATATTCATATTAATTACCTTAGTGGTGCAGTTCATTTATATTTCCATATAGAAATATGCCATAACTGGAGAATGAAGTTTCACATAAACATAAATAGATTTAGATGTTTCACTGTCAAAACTGTCATGGTCAAAAATTTCACAGTTCTAACACTCAGAAGGTTATTTTCCCAGTAAAATCTGTGCATGTTGGCTGAGGGTCTCTCTCATCCTACAGTAGGTGTGCAAACTCCTGGTTCTCCATGGTAATTTGGTAAATCCATGGCAGCTTCACATAGGAGTCCCACCAAATTTACATACCTAAGAGCCTGGGCATCATTTATTTATTTTTCAAACAGCAGCTAATTAATGCATCCAGCAGCTGTCTCCTGTGTTTGGAGGCCTTTTTATTTGGACAAGAGAGGTCTGCATAAAGTCAGTGTTACTTTTCATTCCAAGCTCCGGCACTTGGAGGATCCCCATGGCAAAATATTTTGGTTCTCCAGGCTACAAGGGTTTATTTGTTTATAATTTGTCTGGTCAGCTTTGTAATCTTTGTACTTAAATTGTGAAAATACTTTTGCTGTTTGGGGATTTTTAAGGTTATTTTTATAACATTTACATGTTTGGCAAAATTGAAGCTGACAAGTATTCTTTTCAGCCTTCTTATTTATCCATTGCACAAAATGGGAATAGGAAGAAAACCTGCTGAAAGGGAAATCTGTATTTCTATTTGAAACAGATTGAGTATTAGCATTCAAAACATAGTCTGAGGGTGGTATTCTGTACCAGAAAATAGCAGATTATAAAAGAATAATATGCGCCTCATTTTATCATATCTGTGACTCTAATGCTTCATCACAGCAGGAGCTTTCCACAATACCACTGAACCTGGGGGGCTGAGCAAATTCTGCATTTAAGTCTCATTAATTAGGTTTGCCTTAGGCCTAAATAGCACCTAAAGTTGTTCAGTTAGTGTGGAATTAGGAAAGTTTTCCTCATATGATTAGCAAGCAGCAACTTCTCTGCTCTTTGCTTTGCAGACCAAACACACATAAGACCAAAAAAAAACCACCAAAAAACAAACAGGTAGCCATCCTGTGAGATTATGCAGAAAAATGTAGGATGTCCAAATATATACATCAATACATATTGTATTATGCAATATAACAACTAAAGGATGAGTTAATGTAATGAAAAGCCTTCCAGCACAGAAAGACAAAGGGCCCTGCAGTCCATCCCTACAACTGTTACAGGCACTCTGTATCACAGGTTTTGCTTGGTACCATTTGCCCAGGTAAAGCAATACTGGCTTTCCAGCACACCCTTTCCAAACTCTCCCTTTCGCTTCCACTGTGTATCTAACTCCTTTCCTGAAACACCCTCTTTTCAGGCACCTATTCATTGCTACTGAGTTTACAAAAGAGAAAACATCTGTTTCTCTGCTTGGTAAATAAAAAAATATAATCTGCTAGTAAGAACATCTAGTTAAACTTTAAATATTGGTCAAAAAGAATGAATATCAAAATAGAAGAATGTATTATGTATTTTATACTGTTCAACTGTCTTGTATAATCTATGATCAGCATTTTAGCAACATCCAGAAAAATGTATAAGCTCATTCAGTTACCGATGTCCTTTAACCCAGCCTTTCAGCTCAATCTTCAGTGGGAGGAGTGTAGCTGGGAAACATACTGGGAAAAAATATACCAAAATTTTTGCGCCCCCTCAACGCATTATCTCTGTACATCCACTATGTAACAATCACACTGGGAAGAATTTGGAAAGCTGTACATGGATGATCACCAGAGCCTTCTCAGGAAGGCAAAGGATTTGGTCTTCATATAAAAATCATCTCCATATTTCCCCAGGCGCAGGGAAAAAGTACCTGAGTTTTTAGCTCTTTAGCAGTCACACAAACCAACCTGTGTCAGACCTTAAATGCCTATATAACAGGAAAGATGTACCCAAGTTAGAGCATTTAGACTTAACAACCAATTTGAATTTTTTAATCCCAGAGGCAGATTGTTTATGGGGCACTACAATATAGTGTGTCTGAACAGGGCATGTTCCTGTGCCCTCTCTGAGGCTGCAGCCAAAGAGTGGCTGTATGAGATTAAGTGAGCTGAGAGTCTCACGTCGGAAGCCCCTTGCTGAGCTGGGGGTAGAAGAAAGCTTTCTCAGTCTGGCCATGTTGCCTTTTCCACACCACTCCCCGTCTCAGGGAGATGTGTGAATGTGAGATAGGAGATTTTAGAGAGCAGTACTAGCATGGAAATTTGCAAATTTTGTGCCAAAGCCTGCTTCACATTTCACTTAGATGGCTGTTGTGGCACGGGCAACTTTGCTTCGTCAGCCATTGCACTGGGGTGTGCAACCACAAGGCTCCAGGAGAGTAGGCACCAAGCCGCGAGCCCTCACAACGTGCAATCAAACTGAGATGCAAAGACAAAGATGCACCCATTTTCACATTCGTGTCTACTGGGCCTAGGTTCACGCTTAATATTTATGGCAGAGGGGTCATTTTCTTTATTCTAGCATCTCATTATAAAATTGAATTTGAAACTATTTTAGTCTCTAATAGAGATGACAATCACTGAAACCCAAGTTGTGATGTTGATTTAAGTGCAAGCTCTGGTGCTGGTGGCTGGAAATCTAGTCTGCTTAATGTATTTATTGGGCTTTGGCTCACATGTTAAAGGATATTTATTACTCCATTACGTACTCTATTATTACACAGTATTATTGTTACAAACATCAAACGCCCATGATATATAGCTCTATCATAGCCAGTATGAGGAGAAAAAAAAACGTATCAGCATGCTTCCCCAAATATAGCAATGCTCCGTGTTGCCTCACACACTGAATATTTGAACAGGCTCATATCTTGGCTCTGGTCCCTGAAGCACATATTCCTTCCTAGGGAACATGCATCTGGAAGAGATGATCTGTGGTAATGGGACAAGGCTGGTGATCAGGGAAAGGCACCAGCTCACTGCCAACTTCTTCTGTGGAAGTTTTTTTCCCATTCGGCAATCAGTTTGAATGAGCTGAATGACGACACCAGAAAGGTCTCCTAATTTAATTATCCAGAATTAAGTTATGTTATTTATATTCACTTAAATGGGATAACTGGCATTAAACAGCCAAAATTTTCTGTAGTGTGAATTTCAAAAGCATTAGCAAATGCAGCAGCATGGAGGATGTGGGTAGAGAGGTCTCAGTGCACAAACATTGCCAAATACACATACTTCACAACTAAATCAATACGAAAACCTGTTCAAAACACAGAACTTGCTACACTAATACATAGTAATAATTCACGTCACACCATCTCCTTTTACATCCCTATTTACTCTTCCCAAATATCATTTTATACTTACCATGACAATCTTTGAATCATATACAGATAAGTAGGTTCCTTCTGAGATACGTATACAGAGTAGCTAAAAAAAACTGGATATTTGTTACCATCTCTAATGTTCAGAGTTTTTCAGATTAATTTGTCTATGACTAGACCATTGACAATTAAGTGCCATTGAAAGGAAGGTTAAATAAAAATGGAAAATGAATGCTGAAGTGTTGTAGCAAGTAATATATGCTAGTATATTAAATGTGTTCATTAATACACACACAGAAATGCAGTGCAACTTTCCCTCCCAAGGGCAACAGTAAGTTATGCCTCAACAAGCAGCATGGATTTATGTCCCTAACTGCTCCTCTGTCTTCAATAAACATTTGTATACTTGTCATGAAACCTGAAGAAATCCTTAGTTCCAGGATATCAAATTAATCTTTGAGAAAAACGTGTGTTAGATAATTCTATTAATTACATTACAGTATTAAAAAACACTAGGGCAACCAAAAAATATTTTTCTATATTGCAGGTATAAGATTTTGGTGCTTGCTTTTTTTTCTTTTTTAAAGAAAACAAACACAAACCCGTCATTTCTTTGCTATGATTAGATCCTGTCACAGAAGTGATTATATATAGGATACTTTCAGGCATAAGTTGTCACTTATTCTGCATTTTAGCCCAGCAGGATTCTGCTCCTAATCAGAAATTTTGGGGATCAGATAAGCCTGATAAATTCTGAAGAGTAGGGACTGGAAAATGGATACTAGCTCCCACAGACTTCCTCAAATATTCCATCCTAAATGGATGTGCACTTTATGACCACATTTTCTTTTGAGTTTATGTGAAATATTTCTTTGGTAAGAAGTGGGACCTCTGAAAATGCCAATTGATGCCCACAGCTTTTATTTAGACATTACAAATCTGCATTATACAAGACCACAAAATTTTAGCCCTTGTAGAAGATACACTGACTCAGTGAAAGAGAAAGGTTGCTGTGGAAGCTCATGAGCAAAGAAACATACATTTTGTTAACACTTAGACAAAGAACATAAACTTGCATCTCCCCAACTTGATGGCAAAGGTCCCAGTAATTTTAAAGGGAGCAGAACTGGAGTCCTATCTATAACCACAGTACTAAACACATCCCCTTTGTAAGGATGGTGCTTATATTTAGAGTCCCAAGAGTTTCTCCCTGCCAAAAAGGGAATTTAGGCATTCGCTATTAGGAACAGAGCAGTGCTTGGAACTGTGTATTTAAAATTATCTATAGCATCAATAGCCAGAATATAAAATCCAGATGGGAAGACAATTACTCTCTAATAGAGCTAAAAAAGAAAAAGGTAAATACACATATTTGGGGCCTGATCTAAACACCGTTGTTTTTTCTTGACATGTTTTGAACTGTAGAAAGCATCTGGAGTTACTGAGCTGCCATTCCCTAACAACTGCTCTCACCATAGTAGGAGTAGCAATAAAGATGAAATATTAAAATTTGTTCTTCTAAAATAATCTTTTTAACAGTAAGATATAAAAACTTTTTTTAAACTACATATATTCTACATCTACAAATACATAACAAGTATCCCTGTGAGCAGAGGCAAAATTTTGTCCTATTTCAACTTTCACCATCTAGCTTCTCTAGAGGCATGCTCTCAGAAGCACTGAACAGACCAAATGATTTATTATTTGCAAATGGAGAAATGTCTAAAAATTACTTAAAATTGCCTTCAAAATGCACACAGACATTTCCGAATCATTACTGATACTATATGCTGCGTTCAAACAAAACTCACTGTTAGGCTCAACTATCAACACCACTCTGCTTTAGCTTTTAAATAGCATGAAAAAAAGAGGGTGGGAGAAGAAAGGCAGCAGAAGTGCTAATGCAATTGTTTGATGTGTGTCTATGAGAGGCAGAGAGGAGGAGCAGGCGTTCTGCTACACAGGGTGCTGGCAATAGGAATGGCTGTGCTTTATATGTCTCCCATTCCTACACCCTTTTTAGTGGAAAATTATAACTGTTCATAAAAATCATACTATTGACTTTATTGGTCTAATATTGCTATTACTTACATCACCACTGAGGAGTCCATTTTTGACTGATTTCCTTTCTATCCTTCACTGAACAGTACGCATATCCAGTGAAGAGAACTGTGAATGCATCTGCCCCTTCACCATTCAGTATGGCACTTTGCCAATGGAGAATGACTGACTTCACTTCAAAATGTTTGCTGTTTAATTAGTGTGAAAAAACCCAGCAACCTAATTATCTAAAAGGACCATGCAGGTTCTCTTCATAATGAGGGAAATAGTGCCACTGACATTCTCTAGTGCAGCAATATCTAGGTTGTTTTAGCAGAAGACCGATCAGATATTTAGCACTGCTTTCTTAGAATAACACTATGAAGCATTGAGTTTCATGACTGGCTTTTCTATGACAATGCTGTGTTAGAGTTTGAATCCCTAAAGCCTGGGCTCAACCACTTCCCCTGCAAGAAATCTTGCTCCCAGCCTACTGCCTGCACCTTCCCTATGCCCCTGCACAGCCTCAGAAACCTACAGCAAGACAGGTAAAGCCCATTAAATGAGGGGTAGCAAATAGGTGGGGATGTCTGAAGCAGGTATATCCTCAGCACAGCACTAATAATAGAAGTAATATCTGGTTTTGTAGTATCTTTCTTGGATCCAACATCCTAGATCTACCAAAAATCACTTGGAAAATTACTTTTGCCTTCACTGTTGGGTCCACTGTAAGCTATTTGTTCCTTGGACTTAATCCAGACTCACTTATTTCTATTGCACTTACATTAATCTAATTAGGCACAGAAATTGAGCTGAGGGCTGAAGCTGGTTTTGCGGAACAGTTTTTTTTCTAATAAAATTCCTAAAAATACTATTTCTACATGTATATAAACGCTATTGCTTCATGATTAAAGTGCAGGTTTTGAAATGCACTCTGAAATGTTTTACTCCCACAAGCTAGAAGAAAAAAAAAAATCATTTTCCTTCGCAATAAAGAGCCCATTACATCAATAGAATTTTATGTGTTCATGGGTGTAAAGTTCAGAGTTTTACATAAAACTATCTGGATCTTACTTACTATATTGCAGCAATTTACTCTGACCTGCCACAGGATGAATTTCTAGAAACGCAGGTTCTAGTGTTTACTCAGCACTTAAGGAGAGATGATGTTCATCACTGGTTGGAAAACTAATTTGTGTCCATTATTACAGTATTTATAGAAGAAAGCATCGATCGGACACTTATTGTGGAACAAGATTTTCTTGAGAAAAAGCTAACAAACAAACAACAACAACACAGAACAGACAGAAGACCTCCAGAGCCTCACTGTGGTTCTGCCAAGGGCCAGGTTTGCAGGGAAAAAAATCCCAAGGGCTCCTTTAAACTTAATTTAGGGACTACCACTATCCCTCAGTATCACGCCAGCTGCTACCGTGGCCAGCTTGTAAATGTTTTTGACATTGATATGCAGTGAACTGCACATACAGGGATGCCCAAAAGAGCTAGAAAGGTGCTTGAAGGCATGGCAAGTACCAAAGTATTTACTAGTGCAGTGAGAGGGTTGAACCAGGGTGTCACAGTCAGATCCTTGGCTCACCTGGCTCCCTGACATTTAGGTAAGCATAGTAATCTGGAAGCTATTTTCTATTCTTCCCAGTCTACACTGCATAAATAACTCCATATTTATTACCCTGATCTTTCACATCTACAGGGAAGAGCAGTAACCTGTGGAGCCAGCATCCAATTGTTTCTTTCTTAGGGTAAATTCAGGTAAATGCCTTCAGAAGAATAAACAAAGGGAGACCACAGCCCTTCAGAGTATCTACTACCCTGTTTGTTGGGACAGCCCTTTTGAGGAGTAAATCATAGGGATTCTTGCTTTTGTGAAACAGGCAGGGCAGGAATATGAACTTGTGCCTCTCACATGCGGCTGCTTTAACCACAAGCCATTGGAAACTGGGTGATTTTGTGCTATGTTCCCCCACCCAGTCCCCACTGGGCAGGAATAAGTTAGGTCAGAAGGGATCTCAAGAGGTCATCTGGTTCAAGCTCTGCTCAAGGCACAGCCAACTTCCAAGATGTATCTATCATCACATTTTGGAATAAACTTACAGAAAAAGGTCATACTATGGAACCCAAATGAAAGGGTGACTGGCACATACATAAACTGCAGTTCTTTTCTCTAATGTTCCCTTCCTAGCTGCTTCAAGTAATATGGGCTTTTCTGGTTTCAGAAGATCTCTTCCTCAGAGGATTTTTGGTTTGGGTTGTTTTTGTTCTTGTTTTGCTGCTTGGGGTCTTTTTGGTTTTGTTCCCCCACCCCACAGCTTTTTCTCCAAAGGAGCCTGGATCACCAATTTAGGCCTGAATGCTAAATACTCTTTGAGTGTTGAGACACATGAGGAAACATTGAGAACATGGCCCTAACCTGCCGAGCACCCTGGCTCCTCTGCAAGTTCTACAGCACTTTGGAGCGCATTTACCACAACTGGCATTTGCCTGCAGACCCTTCAAGATGTCAAATGAGTTTATGCAAAAAAGAGGATTGCCAGATAAAAATCATCAGGCAAAGGAGAAACCATAATCAGTGGCTTTGGCATCACAGCTCTAACCTTGCTTTTGTTTCTGGTACACTACTGCAAATAGTAGAGGCACCCTACTTAAAGCTTTTCACAAAGGATTTTGTGAAGCACACTATTTGCTGATTTTCAATTTCAGCTATTAAAAAAAAAAAGAATAACAAAACCTTAAAAATATAAGCTGATCTTTACAATGCAAATATAGACCGAAACCCCAAGATAAAAACTACTCTTTTCGAAAAAACGATTCAAACAAAATCCCATTAGGATGTGAATTATTATTTGAATAAAAAAATGCAGGACAGAACATGAGTGATGACTACAGAGAAGTTATAGGTACAGTAGGAGAAAGTATGAGTCAATACCAGTTACCCTAAAATGTGACAGAGCTTGTGATGTGGTAGAGTTGTAAGGGAAAGACTCTAGACTGACCAGCCTCTTCCCAAGCTGCCAAAAATTCTGAGGAAAGTAAGGAAAAATAAACAAATGAAACCATTTGAACATTAGCCTGGTAGCTATGCTGTTAATTACAATGGGTTAGGACCAAGGGATAGGAAACTTCACATTTTTTTTTTCCCTTCCAGCTGTGCAGCCCAAGCAACACCTTGGTCACCCAGTCAGTGACCAAGGGGTACTGATTTACTGGTTGGTTATAGCTACAGCTAGACATAAGCTCAAAGCTGAATCAAACTGTACTTTAAGGCATAACCTTAGATGAGCCAGGCGACTATCTTGTTTTGCAACTATTCCACCTAGATGTGTCTGATTTGTATACACTAATTAATGGGGGAGTTGGTACAGTAACTAAAAGACTGTTTTCCCAAAAGAGATGATGAGGGGTGCTGAAGCTTTGGTAAAGCTACAGTGAATGTGACCATCAGAGAGTTCATCCATGCTCTGCTGACACACAGCTGTAGGAATTGTATGTCTTGTGTCAGAAATAAATACGCTTTGATCTCTTTAGTGAGCAGACCATGAGAAGTCCAGCAGAACCAGATATTCAAGTTCATCCACCTCCTGGGAAAGCAAATACCATCCCTCTGACCAGAGCATCTCCTCTCCCTCGAGGAGAGAGGCCAGTGTGGGTGCAAAGGCTGAGAATAGAGGAGGGTCCTGGTCAGCCCACAATGCTGGAGAGCTGCTTTGCTCTGTGTTCTCCATGCTTGCCACTTCCTCCAAGCATCCCCATGATTTAACAGTGTCTGAGCACAGTTTCTCACTGTCCTTCTTCCTTCACCCTGGAGTGTGGCTTGAAGCCAGCACCCAAGGCAAACCCTCAAAATGAAGATTCCCAAAATTTCACATTGGCCCTTCGCAGCATTTCCAGTGTATTCACACCTGAACAAGTGACAAATTCTCAGATCCCTGGATAAAAGCTGTTAAGCAATGCTCTCAAAATAGTCAACTAGCAAGTAACTAGAACCCAAAGAATTTTACATTGTTGGGGAGAAGAGGTGCACGTACAACACAAAGCTCAGTGTTTCAGCAAACCTTTTTACAGCATTTTCCAGTTGCTCACCAGCCTTTCTAGAGCTGAGGAATAAAGACATCAAGGCCCTTTGTGTACTGGAGCCAGACACCCGAGGAATGCCCGTGCCCCATGCAATGGGCTCTCCCTTGAGCCCTCCAGCCACAGAACAACTAGGAAGCAACCCCACAGTCAGAAGAGCAAGAAGCAAACAGAAAGAGGCCCTTCAGGAAACCCTGGGAACAGGCCAGAAGAAAAGCTCTTGCTCTGGTAATTTTTGTTACCAAACCCCGAGGAAGCGGCTTTAAGAAACAGTTCAAGCTTTCTTTTTAAAAAAAGTAAAATTTGTACATGACCTTTTCATAGCATCTACTCCTTTCTTCTTAAAGGATATATGACACAAACATTTGAATCCCATTTATGAAAAAAAAAAAATCCTTTCTGAACAACATATCTTCTTTAGGAGAAAAAAAATATTTCTAACAAGTACTATGTCAGTCCATTGAACTAACACAAACCTGTGTTTATAACTAACAGCTATTAATAACATTGCACATCTGAGATGTTCTGTCTGCTAACCATAATATAGAGAAAGGTGAAATTATGAAATTACGTTCTAGGATACAAACTAGAAATATCCCAGGAAAAGAAAGCCGATGTATTGAATTATGCTTTGCTACTGTGCATTCAATCAAATCTTCTATCATAGTTGACAAGACTAACTTCACACCTTGCTGTTGTTTTGTCACATAAAACAGGGTATCATTCCACTGGGGAAAATAATTGTCAACAATAAAGAGGTGGTTTCTTTGACATTTGCTAAGATATTCCTGAAAAATCTCTTTAGTATGGATCACTTCACCTCACTGAGTAGGAGAACTGACTGGAAACTAAGCTCTAAAGTCTAATGCCTACCATTGTGCCCAGTATGAAAATGCAAAATCTACATTCCCCACAGCTTAGAAAAAGGCATACCCCCTACCAGGCAAAATACACATGCATGTGCTGCGTTTTCTGTCCCCAGTTCATGCTTCAATGTTAAAAAAAAGGCTGTTCACAGATATTTAAATTCTATTCGCGGGGCGGGGGGGAGGGGGAAAGAAAAAAAATAAGTGCTAAGATCAAGATGAATGTCTGCAACACCAGCATAATTTTTAGACTGGTTCAGAAGGTGAATCTTGAAAGTCCAGTTACAGTGAAAGCCCAGTGGTAGTTCCATATCCATAAAGATATGGAATACTTCTCATTAAAATACTGTGGGACATAGCTGGCATCTCAAGGCTAAATAAACCTTTGCAGCAGAGAGAAGGAACCTCAGACACATTTCCTGATCTGACTCTCATTTTCCAATGTTGCACACAACACATTCCCAAAAGACACAGTTTTATAGGGATCTTGAATTTTCTTAATTTCATGAGAAAATCGTTACACATTAGACTATGAAGCACATTGTTAGGTAGTTTGTCAATGGTGATCTGATAATGTATGACAATTTACAGTGATTGTCTACATAGCAGCTACTTGCAGCATCATCAGAATTAGTTGCTGGGGTTTTACTTGACATGCAAATTAACAAACGTGGAGAAATTAAGAAGCTACTGCAATTTTTTTATTTTTTTTTGAAGAACACTCAGGCAGATGTAATAATCTCAGAATGGTGTTTCATCTTTTCCTTTTTTCAAAATCAACAGCATGACTACATTATACATGGGCTTTCTCAATCTACACAGGAATAACTGAGATATCGTGTCTTGTCTTAGTGCCTCCAATGCAGAACCAGCTGCGCTAAATCAGCTGGTGCTTTTAAGGAGCAGGAGAGATGATACACCATCCTTTAGTTTTCCCTAGCATTTGAGATTCTCAAAGCTGAACCTGTCCTTGGCTTCTGCTGTAGGTTGTGAGAGGTGGTAATGATTTTGGAGTCTGCTTGATTTCCACCCATAACAAGCCCCTTTCAGCCCAACCCACTGAAGCACTCTCCATGCCTGCTTAGAAATAGCTGAAATAACAGCAGGGAAAAACATAGCCCTGGTGTCTCCTCCCATTCCTGGACAAAGCAGGAGCTGCTTTATATTCTGACTTACGAATTCTGAAGCCACACATTTAACCTTGCCTTTTGTTTTCCATCTTCCTTTTCCAGTTTGCTGCTTCTTCAGTGTTGGCCCCTGCACTTATAACAATTACCTCAGTAACAAAGGCCAAGTACCAGCTGAATTTCCTTTAGTGCTTAAAGTCCCACCTTTTCTAGTAAACTTTATTGCTCAGCTAACCTTAAGTAATCTTGAATAGCTGCTACTGCTTCTCTGTACTGCTTTGACCACATTAAAACAAACCTTGCAGATGCCGACTCTCAAGAGAGCAGCATTTACTATAATAGGAACAGGGCTGGACTGTGTGCCAGGTGTTTCCTTTAAAGCTGCATTTATGTTAAACAGTCAAGTGTTGCATACATCACTGTAGATTAATAACAAAAAATGTTTCCACATTTCCATGATTTCTTTCAAGAAAATTCCTTTGCTAAAAGCTTGAGTCTTTCTCTTTTTTTTTTTTTTCCAGAGATATACCCATCCATATGTATTTATGGTAAATGTGGTATACAGAAAGCTGAGGCAAGGTTAGTAATAATTAAAACTAATTGTGGAACTTAATTATAATGGAATAAACATCAATAATATGTGCATTAAAATACACTGTCAATAACTGTGTGCATTTAAGCACTCTTAAACAGCATCAGATATTTCTTGTAGGTGTATATGTGTTTACCACCTAAGCAATTCACAGTAAGTGTGAATTCATCTTAAACTAATTTAAGAGGGCAATAATTAATGCCACTAGATAATTGTGCAGCACAAATGGCATGCATACAGCCAGTGCCCATGTATGCACTGGGGGAAGAAAAAAAAAAAGACTGTAAGGATCTGTACTGTTTCAAAGGCATATCAGGTTAATTCAGAAGGGAGAGTTAAATTGCTATGCCCTATTTATGTTTTAGATATAGAATTCATATAGAATTCACAAAACAAATTAATGCTTATCCTTGGAATTCATTCTACTTCATGCTCTGCTTTTCATAAAGCCCATGGCTTCTCTTCATTCATGAGCCGTCCCACTGTAAATCAGATGACACTTAACAGCGCTTTTTTTGTATTTCATCTTTTTAGTGAAGCAGAGCATCAATTGCTAAGGATTGCCAAGTCAATACAAGAATGTACATGAATGAGAGCAAGTGGATCCACAGAAAATGTGGTCAAGCACTGCTATTGTTATTTCAAGCCTGTGAGGAGACAGACCTGTATTTCACTTAACCTGTTTACACTCCATTTTATATTTAAAAAATTGAGCTGATGGGTGTAGATGGCTGCAGGGTGATTTGTGGTTACAAGCTCAAAAAAATGGTCAGGAGCTCCAGGGTCTGCAAGTGGATCTTCCACCAGGATTGGCAGCAACCTTTATGCACTCAGTGTACTCTTATGTCTCTTTATAACTGGGCAAAGATACTGTCTCATCTTGGCAAAGCTTTTTGAGTCTTTAATGAAACAAAAGGCAATATACAGTTTAAATAGTACTATAACTGGCATTTTTGCATTGACTGGATTAAAGCAGCAGTAAAAAATAAAATTCCTATGATTTTATTCTTCTTGATCTACTATGTGGGTAGAGAAATCATTTAAAAAGTCAGCCAAGGATTGGATCATCACGTTGCTAACTCGGGTGGGCCCACATGCTAATGGGTTGGAAATATCATCATTGTACCGACTGAACAAGATGAAGTAATGGTACAAAGAGCTCTGAAAGTTTTACCAGGAGTTGGAAAATAAGGAATTGAATCTAGATTGTTTGTTTTTTTTTTCCCCCCAGTACATTTTTTTTCCTGTTGCCAACATCCAAGCCATTTCAGCTCTAAGAAAAGATGCCAGAGGGTCTGGAAGGGTCTCTGCACCTGTTAACAAACCCATAATAGATGAATCTAGATGTGCTCACTTCTGCCATGAGACCACTGCAAGATGGTTTGACAGGGAAAACCAACACAAATGGCTGTATCAGATGCAGAACCCCAGATAAAGTACTGACACATAAGAGCCATTGTGAGCTGCCCGAGTCTGAACTTACCCAAAAGCAGACTGGGAGCACTGTGGTGAGCCTATAAGCCCTTCTATTTTGAACAAGTCTCTTGCTTAGCAATGTCAGTCTTTCCTGGACTTCCTAGAGCAAGCCGACTCCCAGAGCTCTACAACCTGGGGGGGGTGGGGATAATTTTAAATTGCATCTTTATTATCATATCAGGCATCCCCAGGGCTCTCCCAGAGACCAAACTTGGAAACTGTACAACAGCGCTGCCTCAAGCATGACCCCAGGCATAGCCAGAGGCCATCCATCAGATCTCTGGCAACAGGAGGCAGCTTCAAAGAGGCACAGGTGAATGAATGTTTGCAGACAGACTGTCAGGGTGCCAGGAGGCTATGAGGACACCCTGCACATGGGAGGAAGTTGGACATGGAAGACATGTCCACAGCCATTCTCGCTTCTTCCTGCAGTCGCCATGCCTATACCTCACTGATGCGTGTTATCAGAAGGATGTGTTTGCAGAAGCATTTGCAATAATAAGATCCCTCAGTATGAACAATCCCAATATGGTTATGAGATTGGGAGAAGGGTCTGTTACCAGTCGTTACCTTTCTGCTGAGCTCTATACCCTCATTTTCAAGAGCAGCACAGGGTTGCAACTATAGTCCACTTTAATGGGAATTCTTGTACACGGACATAACAGACAAAACTGATCCATTTACTTCCTGAGTAGACTCCTGTCTTATTTTCTTCCATGATGAAACAAAGATTTTGTGTAACCTACACTATATAACTAATTTTTAAGCTAGCTATTCTAATACTTTCTTTTCAGAGCTTTGGAAATCTTTGTAATGAATAGTTAGCAACAGAAACCACATGAATTTATTTGCTTTACAGGAATTGTGTTTGCTTTCAAGGTCAAAGCAGGGGGAAGATTGAAATGTGCAGGGTGGGGAAGAGCTGTGTTGTAAGTGCTTCTGTCCAGTTGCAAGCTGCTTCGTAAGTCGGGACCTGCATTACATTTGAGACAGTTCTCTGCTACAGGGAATGTTATCAAAAAGGAAGAAGGCTCTATGCACTTGCTATGTCTCCTCCACCAAAGTACACATAACTCCTTCCTCAGGCCACTTCAGCCTTTTGTATAGGAATAGGAACATTTGAATATGCATTTAGGTGGCTTGGTTCATTTCACTCTTTCTTGACACATTCAGAAATCACTGTAACCTACCAGTCAATAGAGGATCACATCAGCTCTAACCATAGATGTTATAATCCAAAAACTTCCTTAATACAGTTCTTTTAGTGGGAGACAGTATTAAAAAAAAATAATAATAATAAAAAAAAAATCAAACCAGTCAGTCTGAGCCTGACTGCATTGCTGGGTAGAAGTGTGAGGGTCACTGTGGGTCTACACAAAGAAAGCTTTAAATCTTTTTCGTGTCCTGTAGCTCTAGATCCATTCTCCAAGCCCATGCTCTTCACGTGGTTGTCACAGCACTGACTCAGGTTGAAGGACACCAGGAATTTCAATGCTGTACCTCTTCCACCTGCTCCAAGAGGTCAATGGCACAAGAAATAGCATAGTGACAATGCAACATACAGCAGTGTCTGCATGATACAAATGTGATTCTTGCATCCTGTTCTACAGGGACAGTCACCAAGTATCTTAAAAATGCCCATCACCTTGTCTGAATTGTCAAATACTCACTGATGAACTGGGTTACATAATAATAAAAATGTATTTGCCAGCTGAGGCCCAGGCACAGTGAAGTGTGAACTAGGCAACACACTTAAATCATCCTTTCTGAACTACAAAACTATTTTCAGAGTTTGAAATGTCTCTAGTTCCCAAGCTCAGGAAAAGTTCTTGCATTAGCCAAAGTCACCTCACATGATACAGTTTCCTAAGCAGTGCTGAATCTTGAGTTCAGATAATTAGTTCTTACAAGTTTTTACTTACCGCAGTAGATGACAACACCTTTCTAAGAACTGCTTTAGCTACAGTAGGAAACTGCATTTGATCCTGCTCCAAGAGCACAATCTGGCAGCATCTTTCACATATCAGAGAACAAGATGTTACCTCTAATATTTCTAAGTTCACTACTTAAGAGGAGACATAATAAATATCTCCTACGAACTCAGGTACTTTACTAGGTTAGGTGTTAAAAATCTAATCTATAAATGTCTACATAAGTAGCTTTTGTTTGAACAATATCTGATCTTTTAAAAAGATATCCAGATCTAAGGATGTCAAATGAAGGAAAATCCATATTTCCCCATACATTTTTAAGAGCAGTTAGCCACTGGAATAAAAGTAAATATTAAAATTCATAATTAGCTTTCTGGATTACTCAGAATAATGTGATCCATATACTATTAATTTTTCACATTGCTTCTAATAAGCAATAGGCAGCAGGCTGGGGAGGGGGAAGCAACCTGTTTTCTGCAGGAGGAGGGTAGTGGAAATCCGAAAACCCCAGAAAAACAGAGCTCCCCCACTGAATGGCAATTTTTTCACTATGTGAAAACCTAGACAGCTCCACTGAGCTCACTAATTGTGCCATTTAAGACTAGATGGTAAGTGAATTTTATTTTTAATGTTTAAGTCTTTCTATTTATCCTTATTCAAGTTCCTGCAATTGCCTGTCAACAGGGAAATTTCTGAACAGAGTCTAAAAAAAGGCATGCAACTTTCCCATAATAGTTTTGTAGCTTGCAGGGAGAGACATCCCCAAGAATCATTTAAATTTACTCTAGGTCAAAGTTTCACATTCAGATCAGTGAAGGACTCTTGTTCCAATAGTCAGAATATAGATGCTCACACAAGATACATTCACAGCCATAATTCAAGTCAGCTTACAGTCCTTTGAAAATGCAAATTAAATCTTGAGAAATGTGACTGCATAGGTTTGAAGTCTTGTACTATCGAACAGTAATTCACTCTCTCCAGCTGTCCTGTGTAATTAAGCCGTACGCCACTGTAGAACCTGAAAGCTGTAGAGAAGTTGAAAACAGCATTTACTTCCCTACAGCAAGAAGCAAGCGGAGGAGTGGGGAAGGAATCAACAGCTTTGTCACTTACTGAGACAGAGGTGTCTGCTATAATTAATGGTTAGATGTTCTCCATCTTGAGCAGTCTTCCACAGGCCAGCGACAAACAAAAAAAAGCCATGGGTTTTCACAGGCTTCTGAGGCTTCTGTTTGCATATGTGCTTATCAGAAGCATGTTTTAGTACGTATTTGCTAGAATACAGACAAATGCATCACACTTTAAAAACTGGAATAATGTTTTAGCAGGCACATCAGTAGTAGATGCAAAGCTATCTATTGCTCCTGCTATGGTTTGCCTTTTTAAAATAAGCAAAAAGTGGCAAGTTCAGTCCCACCAAGTTAGCAGCATATTCATTTTTTGGCGTCTCAGAGTGACATGACATAGCAGAAAAGTTAAGGTACGTTTACATCAATTAATAGATGAGTCCAGGCTTGAAATCCAGATTAGTAGAAGCAGTTACTTTCTAGCACTTTTTCCCTTTTTTTCTTTTTTGGCAGCTATAGAAAGGAACATTCACCAATAGTAGGTTAACAGATCTCTAGTATGGACTGATGTTTGATACTCAGTGCTATGACCTGTTTGTCACCTGAAGCCAGAATTTTGATTTTTAGAGCCAGCATCTTCAAAATCCACAGCCACCTGGTAGAAAAGTCTCATGTTTGCTGCTTAGCTCTTTTCTAAACTCCCTCCCAGTCTCCAGAAAGGCAACCTGGCAGTAGCAGCCTGTGTCCCTGACTTATACTCGCTCTGCGATCTGAAGGGGGCAGACACATGTGTTTGACATAAGTAACTCCTAGAATTCATGTGACAGACCCTCAATTTTCAGAAACAGGGAAATAATCATTCCCTGGGTACCCCTCATGATATATTGGGGTTTTTTGGGGTTTGTTTCTGACAGTGGATCCACAGACTTCAAATGAATAAAGTTAAAAAAAAGACAAGTTGTTTTATCATTTTTCCCCCCAATGAATCTGCCATTTCCTGATATGAACCTTAAAACAGTGAGAACAAAGAATTATACCAGCATGTAAATATCTAATTATGTAGAGACCCGGACACCATGAATTTGTTAGGCAGAAGAAACACCTCTGAGCAAAGTAGATTGCAGCACAACAAGTAGGAATGGATAATATCTCATCCAGTATGCCCAGAACATACAGACTATTTAGTCTTTTCTTAAGGAGCTCAGAAGATAAAATTCAAATCACTAGAAAAACGAGTTCCAGTTTACCAGCCTAGTATGGTCTAGTACACCCCTAGCTCTGGGCATCAATGAGAAGGCAGCTGCTACACGACAGCAATACAGTAATTCTGAGACTTGAGAAGTCTGTGACAGCATACAGGAAGACATGCACAGTAGCAGTGTATTTGCTGACTTCTTGTACCACACATTCTTGGGGGGAAGTGGGGAGGGAAAAAAGGAAAATAAAAAAGAAAAAAAGGTTTGTATCCTCCTTCAAACAGCAACACAGAGGAACTGTTTTCCTGCATTCTGTACTCTTTTTGCCTTAGCAGTAAGATGTGTATAGTATCTCTATAGAAATAATCTTGAAAAAGAGCCATAGCTTCCTAAAAAGATGTGAGAATAGATATTAGTGTTGCCTTCATTTCTAGATATAAAGTTTCATTACCTAGGACCATCCATCTTCAAAACACAATTTAATAGTTGCACATCCAAAAATAAAGTAAAAGCTAAGTTCTAGAAAGAACATCCTCTCATTGATACTTTTCTGCAAACGTGTCTGCGGAACGCAACACATATCGTTCATTTTAGGCTTCACCCACTGCATATACCATGGGGAGGGAAGACAAACCAAAAACAGAAGGGAAAGAAAATCCATCAAGACCCTAAACGCTGGGATAGCTCTTCTACAGGAAGGGCATGGAGTCTTGCTTGAATATCACGTGTAGTGATGCATATAAGTAAGCATGAGGATCTTTAAGTATATAGACTGCACATAGCAAACACATTTGTTTGTTTTGTTCAAGAATAGCCATCTTCTAATTCCTTTGGGGTTTGGGGTATGAGAACAGTCAAAATACCTGTAATCTAAAATACATGAATTTATAGCTACTTTGTCTGCCGAATATTCGTTTGATAAACGAGTGCTTTGAGTAGTTTGATTGCATAGATAGAAAGCACTTCTTTATTCTAAATCTAGCCCTTCAAATCTATGATATCTACATTAGTAGTATTAACTTCATGGGAAAGACTTCATAATTACTTGCGCAGATAAAGGAGCTTAGGCAGCTCTTAATGCATAGCTGTTCTCTAAGCTGACTTTCCAGTAGCTAGACTTATCTGCTATATTTCAAAAGCAGTTTATAGAGATAGGATATTAGGGGACAACACTTTTCACTACATCTTACTTCCACTTTTCTTCTGTATTCTCACCTTGTTCCCCTGGGTAAGACTGCATTTTATTTTCACATTCTCTTAATTAACTATTAGCATAATAAATAAAATATTATGGAACCAGCCGAGACTATTGTGTGAAGTTTCACCTACCCCCAGCATACCAGTTCAACAGAATATAACTACAGGCCTGTACAGCAACTGCACAAATACTACAGATACCAAACAGTTTTGTAGAAGTAGTAAAACAAATACAGAAAATGTCTTTGAGAAAAGGTGACCATTTACTATCTTCTTCAATAACTTTGCCACAACTTACAACATAGCTGATGCAAAACAAGGGAACTCACCATCTCTTTGTTGCTCCATTTCTGCTCACTTGAAGAAGGTGGTTTCTGTTCATTACTTGTTAGATTTACCTCTATGCTTCTGCTTCTATCCTTTGAGACATACTAGGAACGCTCCAAGAGTAACAAGGCAAAACACTTGACTGCTTGCAGTTGTACTTTCTGGACACTGAAGCCAGTCCTAGAACCCCCTTCCTAGCACTCTTACATCTTCTTTTTTCACAAGGGGCACAGGTACATATGGGCGGAGATAAGGTCTGCTCTGATTACCTCATTACACAGTAGATGGAAGACACCTGTCCTGCACAGCTGTTAAGAAGCAGTGAAGAGCAAGACCTCTTTCAGCTGGCATAAACTGATAATGGAAGACTCATGATGTAGCCATACACGGCTGGTAAAAATAGCTATCAAAACGTTAAAGCCCCTTGAAGAAGCAACACTAAAACTGAATTTCCATTAAAAACAATACAAAAGAAATCTCTCTATAAATTAGAATTAAATTGATCTCCTGACTTTTCCAAGGCATCACAAACTGAAAAATTGAGCCATATTTTTTCCAGGAGTGATTGTTCTGTTCCTTTTCATCCAAGATTTGTTATAGCTCTTAGCCATAGAACTATTAAACACCAGAACCAGTCCACTTAGCCAAAACTTTTCTCCACAAGATTAGTGGAAGGAATAGTAAAGCTACACCTGCTGAGAAGGATAAAAATAAAAAGTCTTTTATTGTCCTTGTTCAGTCAGGCTATGGTAACCCTCAAGTGATAGAATGGAGATAAACCTAAATCAAGCTGCAAAAGCTTCTTCTCACCTGAACCATGTTTGACCATGTTTGAAACTCTCATCTGAACCAATTCACAGCACTCAGTGCTTGTTTTATTACAGAGCAGGGCTAGAAATTCAGCTGCAGCCATTTTTAGCTTATTTCAGGAATAAAATGGGTCTTTTACCCTCAAGTTGAATTTTAACAAATACAATTGCAAATATAATAGAAAAGGAAGAGAAGTTTTCTGAAAAAGATAAAAGTTTTCAGATGATTTAAAATAGGTATAGCATGTTCATTTCATTCCATTCACAAAAGATGGTTAAATAAGCTGCAAGTGGAAGTCTTTATCCTGTATAGAAGAAATGTTTGATGTTGGACAATGCTTTTATTCTTAATTTTTGTCTGAACTTTCAAACAAGTGCCTTTTTTTAAAGAGGTGAATGCTAAGATCAAAGTAGAAATCAGTAAGAGGGAAAGGAATCAGATGTTACAGAAAGTTGAGGGGGGGTGAGGGCTGAAATCTCATTACACTAATACCTGGGTGTATTGCAAAAAATAATTAAGTTTCATTGTGCTCTTTNAATCAGTTCTTGTAAATAGCATGTTCAGAACTTCCCCAGGCCAGAATATGAATTATCAGTTAATAGCAGGGGGGTCTGCCTCATTCTTAAAAAGAAATTAAGATTGTAAGAATCCCTGCTCATTTTCTGTAATACTTAAGATTATGAAGCACTTACTATGACAAATCATTATAAGAAACAGTAACTTGCAGATAAAACAGTCTGCGTGTGACCTAACGCTGAGTGGTCTGTTTTCAGCGTTAGCTGGCCTTCCCACTTTTCAACTTAAACCTGATGGCCGTTCCCTGCTAATTGCACTGTATGGATTATTTAAGTGCCGATGTAAGCTGCATGAAAAAGATAACACTAAACTGGGAGATGAGTGAAAAGAATCTGACCTTCTTAGTCAAGGTCATTGATAGTGTAATTATTCTGATAAGCTAGGCATAATGATCTCATGTTCTTTCAAGACTCCCAGGCTATTCAGATCAGCAAAAATACATTGCATTTTCCAGTAAACAATTCATGCATAATGCTTTTAAAACATGTATCATGCAATAAAGCCACTCCTGCTGATCTGCCTAAGCACAGGATTGTGTGCTGAGATGATGTTGCCAAAGGAACAAAAAAATAGTATTGGAAAGGGTTGGTGCGTGCACGGCTGCCCCGGACATCCCTCTTACTGGATAAGCAAAAGCAGGGGGATCTAGGTCTGAATTTCTCTGCTCTAGGCAGGAACTTTTCTGCTGTCTCCCTGTCACAGAGCTCTGGGAGATCAGGGATGTGAGCAAAACAGCAGAGCAGCCTCAACCTCTGCCGCAAAAGAGCCCAGTGTCAGTGTATAATGTCTGGGAAGGATCACCAAATTCCCCAAAGAGGACACACCAGCAGCAGAACCAAGCTTCATCCAATGAGCTACTTCCCAGGACAAGGCCAAAGCTGAGGGGGGACACCTCACTGCCTCTGCCAGAATCCTGGCTAAATCAGTTGCCCTTGTCTTCCGTGGATTCTCACGGGTCCATCAGCTCAAGTGCAAACTTTGGCCCAAATAAAAAAACTAAAAAGAAATTGCCTGCTCTGTGCAACTAGCCTATGCTTGCAGAAATGAGCTCAAGTGGGTTTGTTGTGGGGTATAAAGTTCAGAGGGAATTACTCTCATTTTCCCAAGACACAGTGAGTTGGAAGAAAGCTCAGCCCTCATAATAATCCCTGAATTTAAAAAAGCCTTAATCTTTTTTGCACAAGGAAATCACTTACACATGCGCAGTTGACAGGACAAAATGCAAAGTGTCATTGAAGTTCAGGTTGGCTGTACTTTTTTTCTCTTTATCATTCCTTAGGCTCTACAAATAAATTTCAAAACATGCAGGAAAAACCGTGTTATATCATGTGGGTTCCTCTAAAAGCAAGGTAAAGATTTTCAGCATGTAGAAAGCACGTCTAGCACGTGACTAGGACACTTAAGCAGCATAACACAAAATATCACATTGCTGGCAAGGACCCATATTTGACCCATGACCAACCACCGTGGACTGTTATGTGTGACTGGCAGAAAATTATGTACCCACTGCCCTGGGATGGCTATCCCCATTGAACAAAAGCAGCTGGGGAAAGGGCTGGGCCGCTCATGGAAAAAAACAGCCAGCATGAAAAGAAGCTTCAAAAAGAATCGGCTCTCTGAGGGCATGTGGAGCCTCCTGTTAGAGCTGAAAGCCCGTGTGAAGAAACAAGGCTGCAAAGAAATAATTCCTTAGTATTAAGATTAAATGAGAGGAATTTCATTTCAGCAAACAAAAGCAGTGATTCATGTTCCTAAAGTTCTACCAAAGATCAGATGTCTTTTGGGATCCTTGTTATGCTGCTGCAATGTCAGAATATGTGTTTATTTGATAGGAACGATGTCTTTCTAGCCTTAGAAGGAAATGCAGAGCTTCCCATTGCACATATCAAAATTATATGCTGCTCTATGACTTGTTCTGTGCATTTGCTGCTCAGTAATATATCATCTCCTCGGTAGCCTCTGGGTTGGCGTAAAGTGTATCAGAAGATACACTTTGTCTTCTGATCAGCGTGTCTTCTCTGCTTCTGTTTATTCATTCACATCGCTAAGTAAAGCAACAGAGATTTAAATTAAAAATCATAAAAACCATCACACTGTAGTGGAGTGGTTTTCCTTCTCTGGCTTTGCATTTATTTAATGATCTTACCAGCAAGTCTATAGTTGCTTGTGGTGCTTTCACATGTCCACAGAAAGGCAGAAGATGCATAAAATATACAAGTTGATGGACGAACATTTACAATGGAGGAAAACAGACAATATACCCCCCTATTCCAGCTTAGCTCCTAAATAATATTTTTTTTCTGTTTTGTAAAACTGCTGAAACTGGTTTAAGAGTTAAGACATGAAAGCTTACAGAAAACATGAGAGATATTTCTATCTTATTCCCAGATCTAGTTTGTCAAGAGTCTGAGGCAGAAAAAGCCAAGTACTGTGAAACAATGAGATTTGGGAAAATCATCTTGTTGACCATTTAATTTTCACTTAACTGCAGTCCCAAAAGACAAGATGGAACATGTGTTTTCCCCTTGGTGACCTCGCTGCTTTAATCCTTGGCTACAGTCTATTAGCTATTCTTTTCAGCCCAAAATATTTGTTCTTTGACTCTGAAATAAAATATTCTCTCATCTGATTTCACACAGGTACACCCTTTCTTCTTGATTTCAGGTCGAGGAAAGAGCTAACTACACTCTACACAATAGAAGTCTCTGAATTGCTATGTAAGCTGTCAGGAAAATTAATATATTCAAGTCTCTGCAAACCTCCTTCTTCCTTAATCCTCATTTTGGGATTGGCAAATCTTCTTTTCCTTGGTGACTCTACCTCACCCGTGGAATATGTATCTGTAATTACATTTTGCTATACATAATCCAAGCCATCCAATGTCATATATGTGACAACACAGAAAATTGCTTTGTAGCTAGGATGACAGTTAGGCTGAAGGAGGGCTGTCAGCAATACAAAGAAACACTGTGTGTTGTTTTCTACATTTTGAAAGGTTCAAGGGTCATAGGTAAAAACAAAACCTAAACTCTGAAATGTTTCAGATTTCACAAGTGTCACATCGTTATGTTCACTTGATAATGAAAAAAAAAAAAAGTAGCAAAAAAGACGTTGAAATCTACCTTGGAAACTGCCTTTAAAATTGTATTACTTTCTCTAGATATCTAAAAACCTCTTCTCTCCTGCTTTCCTTCTC
>VZTM01031661.1:40775-82183 GCA_013400555.1 Jacana jacana
AAAAAAAAACACAGTGAGAGGATTAAGCAAAGAATGATCCTGTTATAAGCAGCACACAGCCATATCATGCTTTACAATACTCTCCAGAAAAAATTAAGAGAGCAAGACACATTTCTGACAAGTGACAACAGAGAGTGGGAGCTCTGGGTTAAGGTCTTTTACCTTCCTTATGGACAGTTTCTCCAAAACTGACTGGCTTTCTCCAGAGTAGATACAATAAGATTTTCTCTGTACAGTTGAGTTTTATTAACCAGACTATACAAAACAGAATTATTGTCTGATCTTGATGGATACAATATGTTGAATAGCATACTTGATTATAAAACTTAATTTGCTAGGAATGGGAGCTGAAAGTACATTCCCCATGACAACTAATGTCCATGCATTAATGAGCTGTCTGCGCATTCTAGATTGCCCTATCAGTCAGGGTGCTCTGGGAATGACGAATACAGGTATTATAGAATCATCCAGCTTCATGGTGCTTCCAAGTTTTGGGAGGGGGCTATTATTTATTTTGTGCATCTTTTCTCTGCAGCATCCTTGTGTTCGAGGAGGTGGGTGGGCAGTTGTTGATGAGCTTTTTAAGTGTCTCTGGTGTGTATTTCCAGCTATTAGTATAGGAGACTCAGAAAGAGCAGAATATAGTAGGGAGAAGGATACACGTTTCCTGTGTGTTTTGCAAGGTGTACAGGTTTCCAAAGAAAATAAGGACTGGATGACTCCTTGTTGTCTACAATCCACATACCCACAGATCAAGTAAATGTGTGCTTGCCAATGCCTTCCTGGGAATGGGCTTTTGAAATGAGATGCCAGCCACAAATCAATGAAGCATCCTTACATCAGTTTGGGCATCCAGTCTTTCTATACGTATATCATTAATCCCAACCTCCAAGTTAAATATTTACCTCATACTCATCAAAGCCTCTTGCAGTCTTCCCTCAGCTCAAGCTATGATCTAAGAGTACTGAAGGTGGACTCCCATGCCTGAAGCACCTCGGTCTGTATGGAACGATGGCATGGGCTGGAGCCAAAGATTGTAAGCTCTGCCTTCTTATTTAGTATAGCACTACTAAAGCATGTGCTTTGGTTTTTTGGAGTCTTGTTGTAGAAGAGTATTAATGAACAAATTAAAATACAACAGAAAGTAGAGTAAGTGCTTTGGAATGGGTAAATTTATTTTTTTTTAACAAGAGTTTGCCTACTCAGCTTTTAACCAGTAATTTCACTGAGAGTAACTCTGGATAGAAATAACAGTCAGAAATCTGTGCCAGTGACACATATTTAAGTAGAAGAACCTGACACAGATCCAGCTGATACAGCTGTATGCTTGCAGCTTTTTCTCCCATTTCAATTGTAGGTGGTTATCTTACTTTGCTCTTTTGTGATTTGTTCTTCTCCAGCTACCAATTTTAGAGATTGGGAGGTTTTAACACGATGAGAGCTCTAGGGAAATAAGCAACAGAATTGCTTATTCCATTTCTTTTGGGACTACTTCTGTGTTTTTACACTAATCCTACTGTTTTGGTTGCATAAATAGAGATTATGTGAAAGAACACAAAAGATGTTAAGCTACAGAATATCCTCCCTCTTGTAAGCACAGACTGGCAGCGCCTTGGCTGGAAATCTTTCAGATGTAGGAGATCTGGGGAAGGTAAAGGAGATGTCTTTTGAGTGATACAGGCTGGGCTTCTCTTTTGGATTTCAGTCTGATCACTCAGGTTAACAGCAAAGAATTAGCAGCAGTGAAGGGAGGGACCTGGGGAGGAGCTTTAGCAGCTGCAATTCTGCACCATGTGCGTTATGCAGCACCCATCACCAGTATTGAGTAAAAACATTTTGGCAGACAAAAACTCATCCATGCACTTAGCGGAAGGGGTGTGTGAAATAACAGGGTATAGGAAGCCAGAACCTTGTATCTGCTTGTCTGTGTGGTGGCAGAACTGAAGGAGGAGCACAGGCTTTCCAGCTGTGGCTCAATCAGAAGCAAAACTAACAGGACCTTCCCATCATGTTGAAACCAATGACAGTTTTACAGTTCTACTTGAAAGAGAAGCAGGCGTTTCATAGAAGAAACTTGTGAAGCAACACGGCTACCAAATGTGTCATGCCAAAAATAGTGGCAGGAGACTCAAATACTTGAGAATTTCTTGTTTCTTCCCTCCAGCACAAACATGCCTCTTCTGTAACATCATCTTTGAGGTTCTTGAAGAGTGGTCAATCGGTGGAATCAGCTGCCCAGAGAGGTGGTGGAGTCACCATCCCTGACTGTGTTTAAGAGTAGATTAGATGTGGTGTTGAGGGATATGGTGTAGGGGACAATTTGTAGAGTAGGGCTGATGGTTGGACTTGATGATCCCAAGGGTCTCTTCCAACCTAAATGATTCTATGATTCTATAATGTGAACCATTTTCAGCAGTAAAAATTAATTGAGTTTTCACATTTTGTCAACAGTAGAAACGGCTTATTCCTGCGACTGATGTGCTCTGGACCTCTCTAAGGGGAGATAGGCTGAAGAGCAAGGGAGGTTTGCAGAAGAACATGTCTAGGGCACAACTCATATCTTCTCCATACTTTCAGAGCTGCCCTAAGAAAGGGAAAGAACCACCATATCACAGGTGGCTGGCTAAAAACATGGATGTACCTTTGCTTCACAGAGAGCTGAAAGGAAGATACACACAAAGATGGGAGCAGGGAGGGGAAAGAACAGACTATAAAATAACCAGCAGTGGACAGGAGAAGATGGAGACAGGAAAAGATGTGTAATGAGCTATTGGTAGCTGACAAAGCTAGGGGTGATGATAAAAGCCTGTTTAATGGAACAGGCATAAAAGAAGAACCAGGGAAAAGCAGGTCCATTGATAAATGAGGGGTATAATCAAATTAACACGAATTTTATAATGGCAGGGTTAATGAACTGTTATCTTATATCAGTCACTCAGAAGATAAAAAAGGTGAAGAGGTATGAGGGATTATGCATTAATGAAGACCTAGATAATAGGGAAGAAGCAGCTGACTGAAGCAGTGGAATAATATTGTGGAATTTTTAGGAGGAGATTTTAGTTAAGAGATAGGAACGATAAAAGAGTGTCAAAATCTCCATTATGGTTCAAATTCAACCTACAAAGTGTTCTGGAAAGCTAAGAAAAATTGCTGCTGTAAGAGGGCCCGATTCCAGGGGTGATAGATATAACCATGTCCATTAGCAGGGAGGCACTGGTTCCTTGCCTTCTGCATGTTTGGATTCAGACCTGAGCAGGTGAGCAGGTCATGCGAGGTGCTCAGTTCTGCAAAGTGGAGACACTTTGGGCCCTTTCTCCAGCAGATCAGCTCTATCAGCTGATAGATACATGATTTCCTTTTGCTCCACAAATTTACCTACTTGGACGCATGCCTAGAAGTTTCTGGCTCTGTCACCATGCTATAGAACCACTTTGCTACCAGACCTCTGAGAAGAGGGACTGTATGTACGATAGGGAAAATAATGCCTCCTGAAAGCCTGATATCATCCTTTCCCCCTCTTTTTCAATTCAGGTAACTCATCAGTGAGATACAACAACCTTTTTTGCTTCCTGCTTTCAACTACTGCAAAGGAACTTTAAGTAGTAATTGGGTCCACTAAGGACAAATACTAAGTTTTTCCCTAGACTCGAAAGAATATTTTAGTTTGTGCTTACTGGGCTGAGAAACAAACCCAACCCAACAGCCCCGTCCAAGAAGCAGTCATGCTGAAAAGCAGAAAACTCCAGCAGTTTTATTAACTGTCAGAGAGATTTGCAGTTTTACTGAACTCTAGGATGCTTGTGGAAACAGATTTCATCCTACTAGAAGTCTCGGGTTAGTTTCCTGTTAGCTTCATGTGAAGCATGAGCTTTTTGGAGTTGGACAAGTGGATAAAAATGGCATCATTTTTTATTTGAGCCTTTTAAAAAAATCATTGATTTGACTGTTTGTATGTGTTAAAAATGCTGCAAAGCACAAACCCATTTCTTAACAAACTAAGTGAAATGGGCTGATTTAAGTCCTTAGTATTTCACGTGAATGGCTGCTCTTCAAAAACCTGACCATCTAAGGAGTTATTCTTCCCTGCCCGACATGCCTTTTATTTTTCAAACAGTCTCCTGATAAAATGATTGTATCGTTTCTCTGTATGGGACCCTAACCCATTTCAACTGACCTGACTTCCTTTTTTTTTGTCAGGAATAGTGTCAAATGGAATCTCAGAAATTACTTTCCATACTAGAGGGGGTAAAAGAGCTTTCACCAACACACGTTTTCACTCTTACCTGATCTGGAAGCAAAGTGTCACTAGACATTTTAAAAATAAAATTTAAAGAGGATTTATGTATTCGTCTTTTTTCAGTAGTAATTCACCTAACTTTCTAAAATTACTTACATATTATTACATATCCAAATTCAAGACAACATTTTGTTTGAAGTCTTACATTTCTTTTCCCCATGAAGATACTTGCAATTTTTATTGTAGGTGCTGTAGAGGGTACTGTGCTGTTAAACATATTAGCGCATTCCTGGACTGTGGCAGCATGAATGATATGGGCATATTGCATGTATTCATAAAAGCCATTCATTAAAATGTTGATGTTTTTCTAACCCCAATAGGGGACACAGCTTGTTTCAACACATCATGAATATCTACTATGGAAGCTTAAGCATTGATGAAATAAGTTTCTAACAGTTAAATTTAAGGTAAAGGTTTTCAAAGTTATGATGGATGCATCCACTAGATGCATCATCTGTGGTTTTGAAAGTCCCTATGTCCAGGCATCACTTGCTGACCTGATTCTAAAACATTTGAGCCGTCCTGCTTTATAACACATTCAGTATATTCAAACACCAAATTTTCTGTTTCTACTTGGAAGTATAGAAACCAACATTTTAAGCAATATTCCTAATATAGCAAAAGGCAGTATGTACTATACATCTAGTTTTCCATCTCATTCATGACAGTAATTCTTATGCAGATAATTTTTATAATCTTGTCTGGGTATTTTACAATTTCAGAATATTTTGAAGGACTCCTAAATGCAGTAGAGTAGGGAATACAAAGGCAAGACTTCTGTGGAGAGATGCTAATAAGACAGCGTATCTAAACCGCTCACCTAGAGACTGTATTGATCATAGGAGATCACCTTAATCATAGATGAAAGAATGCCAATACTAGTTAAATACTAAGAATGATTGGTCGGGGGCAGGGGAGAGGGAGATGTTTATATATATGTTGCATAAATGCATACATTAAGAGACATTAAGGGGATAATAATTGCAGAACAGTGGTACCAATAATTTTCAAAAGTACCTACAATAAGAAGAGCAGCACTGTGATATTGTGCAGGTTCAGTATAGTTTTTAAGCATTAAAAGAGAAAAAGCAGGGCTGTGACAATAACATAACAAAAATAAACGAAACCAGCAGGGAAATGAAGTTACAGGCCAAAATGAGAACACACATTCTTGTTTACAAGTCTTGCATAAGAGTGGCAGGGATGAATGTATAATACAAGATCTGTTCTGCTGCTGTCTTGCTACAAGTCTGAACCAGACCTGGCAAAAGGATGAAAATAGTATTTGGCAAAGGCTTCAAGTAATTCAAAATCTGCCTTGGCTTCAGTATGATTTACAGTGAAACATGGCAATTTTGAAATCCCTAGGAAAGAAATATTCTAGGAAGAAAATTATTTAACTTGGAAGATCTTTTTTTTTTTTTAACAAAATAAACATTTCATTCTGAAAATATTAGCAGATACAACAATAAATAATGAAACTGAAAGAAAAGTCACTACAGTTATAAGTAATTAATCTCACAATGTCAAAATGGCACCAAGCTTTGATCTTTTTAGCATCAGTATTGGAGAACAAGAGGGTTGCAGAGGTTTGGGAAAGGGAGAGAGCACCTCTGCTCTAAAGAAGGAATGTACCAAGTTGAATAACAGGATTCTGACCATGCCACCTGAAGTGTGCGCTTCTGGTTTGGAAAGCCAAAATTACAGTATCAGAAATATTACCAGATGAGCTCTATTTTCTTCTTTCCCTCACGCGTGTTTCCTCATCCCCTCCCCCAGACTCAGGTTTAGCATGCACAGTGAGCTGTGTTCCCTCACATGCTTTCATTAACCAGATCTTCTGTTCATGCTTGCGTCTCTCACTTAGTGTAGTTGCTGTCACCAATAATATATTCTCTTTGATTCCCTTCATCACTTTCTTCCTTCCATGGCTCTCCAGAAGATATCAGGAAATTTGCATTTCTACCCTAATAGTGCACAACTCAGGAACAGTGAAGATAACTCATGACACATGCAACTGGGAATGGCATCACAGACAGGTCTTTGCCATATATGCAGGTGTGCCTCACATAGCTTCTTTGGCAAAGCACTGCTCCCCAGTCAGCCAGACTCCTCTTGTGATCACAGCCGTTCAGCTAGGATTTTCAAAGTAATCTCTGCATGCCTTTAGTGAAATGGGAGAAATCAGTACTCCTTCACTCTGCCCTTCTCCCATCCCCCAGGAGACAGATCTACAAGGAAATAGTTATTTTTAAGAAGAAGTATTCAAACAAACAGAAAAGTGCTGGAAATGTTAACATAGCTGTATCACACAAGTTATCATACACTTTATGTCAAAAGTGGTTTCAGACATGCCTATATCATTCTACATGCGACATTTGTTACTTGGAAAGTTAGTCTTCGGGCTCCTTCGGGCTTCTTATTTTTTCAAGAGAAAACAGATGGGTTTGTTTCAACATTTTGTTTTACAGTGCTGCATGAGTGAGGGTTTTATCTTGATTCATTGTTTGCATTGGAAGATTTTCCAGACTTGGCTGGTTGCATCCAAGGGTCTCCTCAGTCAGCCAACACGCAGCAAAGGCAACCAGAGCATTTAGTCACTCCAGGACAATTGTAGGTGTGCCTAAAATTAAGCTTGTGCTTCAGCTTTTTTATGCCTAAATTGGTGATAGAGCACTGAGCACCTCCAAAGATTAAAGCCACAATTTCAATGTTCAGTCTTGAACAGAAGTTGCTTCTTAGATTATTTGGTAAAATAACAGACTTAGCTACTTTGTTTCTCTGACATTTGCTGATGAATTTTAAAAATAAAGATCACTACAACTATGTCATTATAATTCTACAGACTCATTAATATAATGGATTGGATGTCAGCAGAAAGGAGTAGTGAGTCACAAATGCTGTGACAATGGGGAAAACACATCAGCTTTATAATGAGGGGATTAAATCTGAGGTGTAACTGTCTGCTGTTCAAAAGGATTTTACAGCAGGTGCCACTCAGATTAAAAATACAACCTTATAAGAAAGCTAAAAACGTGGTTAACTCAACCTCGAGTTCATGTGCTGACACACAGTATTCAAAAGGTAAAAATCTAGCTCAAATATTGTAAAGAAGTACAGTTGAGTTGAATGCAGGAGTAAAATGTAATTGTATCAACACAGATTGACCCCTAAAGGAAGGCAAAAAGAGAACTTCTTTCTGATCATAAACAATTAGCAGCTGGCTGACATCCCACAGCATAAAGAAGAATGGCATCCGTTTTTACATTTTATTCTAATGAGTGCAACAATGGAAATAGCATTATTTATGTGGGCCCTGGTCCAAGACAGCACTTAATCTTATCAGCAGGAGTTTTAACCCCAACATACGGCTGAGGCAAATAGGTTAGTAAGATTAAGGAGTGATTAGTTGTTCACAGCCATGGTTCAAGAGAGTGTTTGTGCGTGCAAAGAGCACTTTGCTGTGCAGGTCCTGGAGACATCCAGCCCAAGCTCTCTTGTTGGCTCTCCCCTGGGGAAGGGTGAAGGAGCAGGGATAGCACATGCATAAATGGGGCAACTTCCCCAGGACACTGTGGGGCCTTGGGAGTGGCTGGAGTAGCATCAGGCTAAAACAGCACAGGCCAAAGCATCAAGTGGCATGACACCACTTTCATGTGCCTCTCCCTTTGCTTGCTCTGCAAAGTCTGGCTTGGGCATTCTGACAGCTGGCTCACTGCCCCAAGAAGTCGTAGTTCAGGCTACACAGGCGTTACAGCGTTCTCTGACATGTCTTCTGAGGCCTTACAGCAAAGCAAAGAAATCACTGAGAAATAAAATCAGGGGTTTACGCTTTGGATGTGTAGTGTACTTACTGATCTGAAAAGGAAACCTGGTAGAAAGTAAATGAGAAATGCAAGTGAAGCCACCCACTAAAAAAAACTCTTACAGTTGGTTTGGGTTTGGGGTTTTTTTGTGACAGCCTATTTGGTCAGCAAAGCTTAGTTTTCCATTCCGTTTGTCAGTATCTCCTGGAGTGTAGCATCTACTTGTAACTTCAAAAATTATCTTTGCTTTAACAGCGTTACCTTCCAAGCTCTGCTACAGGTTTCTTATTTTTTTCCTTGAAAATGTAAAGTTTCATATCCACTGTTTGTTTTAGTTTACTGTGTGGCTGCCTTTGCCTGATCATTGGGTCTACCTGAAACAATACTAAAAAAGCCGTACCTGTAAAATCCTGATACTTTCTTTTTAAAATTTTATCCCTATATCCTCTTTTTCTGAATGTAACAGCAGTATTATATCTTCAAAGGACTCTCTAAGTCCTTTATTTTGAACTTGAAAAATTCTTAGCCTTCTGTTTCAATGTTTTGTTTCAAGGTATTGTTTCAGTTTTTTATGCATGGAGGAAACAAGATTAATGCAAATAGAGGGAAAGTCACGTGTCTTGCTACTTTAGCCTTCTGATACAGCTCTGCCACACTACTCAGTCTTTCATCTGCTTTATGAACACTCATGATTATTTTGGAACAGTTTTGAGAGTTGCTGCCCAGCTACTTCATTGCAACATCCCAGCTAAGCAGCTTTTCTAGGCTGTGTGAAGGCTTTGAGTCCACTTAGAAAACTTAGCCAAGCTATTCTGAAATGCCTTCAGCAGTGATTTAAATTAATTTGGCCCAATGCCTTGAAACAGGCTGAGTTCCCCGAGGACATGATGCCTGCAGGAAGGCCGATGGCACAGACTAGTAGAACAAACTTCAGTTTAGCTACACCATCACAGAAAGATAAGTAAAATTGCCTTCATGAAGCCATCAATGTTCCTAATCACAGATCCACCTTGAAATGACTTTCTACTGCCCTCTTTTTTCCTTTTGTCACCAGCTACTCTCTATTCTATACATTGTCAAATATATGCTTGACATGCAGTATTTGAAAGAGTTTTTATTTTATTTACCTCAAGCCAGAGAACCATAGTAAACAACCTGTACAGTTATGTCTAGGATCAAAGCAATATCTTCTAATGTAATTGCAAGCCTATAAAAGTCTGAGGCACGTATACAGGTCCAGAATCATAGATTCATTTAGGTTGGAAGAGACCATTGGGATAATTGAGTCCAACCATCAGCCCTGCTCTACAGAGTTCTCCCCTACACCATAGCCCTCGACACCACATCTAATCTACTCTTAAACACATTCAAGGATGGCGACTCCACCACCTCCCTGGGCAGACGATTCCACTGACTGACCACTCCACCACATTTTTTCTAATGTCCAGCCTAAACCTACCCTGCTGCAGCTTGCAGCCATTCCCTCTTGTTCTATCTCTAATTACCCGTGAGAAGAGACCAGCACCAACCTTTCTACAGTGTCCTTTCAAGCAGTTGTAGAGAGCAATAAGGTCACCCCTCCTCTTCCTCAAACTAAACAGTCCCAACTCCCTCAATTGCTCCTCATAAAATTTATGCCCCAGGCTCTTCACCAGCTTTGTTGCCCTCCTCTGCACTTGCTCCAGCACCTCGATATCTCTCTTGTGCTGAGGTGCCCAGAACTGGACACAATACTCAAGGTGTGGCCTCACCAGTGCTGAGTACAGGGGGACAATCACCTCCCTACTTCTGCTGGTCACTCTGTTTCTTATACAAGCCAGGATGGCATTGGCTTTCTTGGCCATCATTGGTAATAATGTAGTATTTATCACCACAATAACTAATTTAGAGTTGCCTGTTGTTTCTGACTTGTTTTCCATTAAAATACACTGAAACATCTGTCCTTTTATTTTCCCTTTTAGACAATTATAAAATCCACAGGCCTGCTCTGGACTGGTGCCTTCTGTTCACTGGGGCACAAGCAGAAGGTCACATTTGTGAGGTTCTAAGTGCTTGGTGTGTGTTACTGCTGATTTTACCTGAAGACAATCCAGATTTTAAAATACACATACTAAAATATTACTTCTTACAGATCAAATATTATTTAGACCTTAAGGAAGTTGTGCATCAGGTAGGTTAAAGCTCCTCATTGATAAGAAAAACCAAACCAGCCAAGTTTGGGAGCTGAAGTCTTGTAACATTATATATTTGCTCACCTTTTTTTTTCTTTTCTCCTTTTTTTTTTTTTTTTAAATAATCTAATACATAATCCTTAACTCATACAGCATGTTATCTTATTTTTTTGCCTGAGACTTGTATGGTATGTGCAAGGTAAATCTCCTTTTTTAAGTCCGTGAAGCAAGCACTCAAATTCTTATGACCTTGAGAATGGCGGAGGGTGTGCAGAAGCCTTGGCACACCTTCCCATAACCTTGTGGCACATTACAAGAAATGTTCTTGACACAGAAAGAGCCGAAGTCACATGCTTTAATTGCTTAAAGGATACACCAATGTGTGCCAACAATTTGGTGTTTCTCAGAGCAATCCAGCCCATCCCAAAGGTATTATTTAATGCACTCAGCATCCTACAAGACCCTGGCAGAGAGATTATAACGGTTTAAAGAAGACCCTGTGCAAATCCCCTGTCTGTATAGAGGCAAATTTAACTCAGGGGAAAATCTGACTCGATCCCCTAAAAGTGGAGTTTGGCCTGGAATCAAAACCACAACAGCACAAATTCTTGTGTGCCTGCCTGCCTCACTGACCAAGAGATACTTTACCTGCTGTTTGCAGTACAGACAAAAGTCACCTGCAATTTTTCTGCCAACAAAGTTATCAACCCAGCTTTGATATTTATTGCTGGTGATGTAAAAACTATGAACACCCCAAAGCAATTTTTTCTGTCTCAAACTCAATTTGGAGCATGGACAGTAAAGCTCATAAGAAAACAACTTTCTCCTCCCTGTAGCAAATTGAGTTCCCACTAGATTTCTGGTATTTTCTTTTCTCCACTTCAGAGAAGTAATGGAGTGTATCTGCCACACAGATTATTTGTGCAGAGGTTCTCACCTCCATCAGAGTCTCAGCTCTGCCCTTCACTTGGTTAAGGTCCCCTTGAGTCCCAGCTAGGGGAGAGTGGAGGAAGCCTTGTTCCAAGCTGACTTATCTTCTTTATAGGATCTTCAAAAGGACAAGGAAAAGGGATTCCTCTAAGAACCTGTGTTTTAAACTCCTAAGTACACTCTCCAAAGTGGTCACCCTGGGTGGTTCTAAAAGACAAGGGTGATGCTGAAGAGGTAAGAGATCCTTGCGAAGGGAGATTTTCACTATTGGTGGCCCTCATTGTTCACAGAGCAAGGGTTTAATTCAAACTATAAATATGAGCTATGGCAGGCTGAGCTGAAGCGCCCATAGTGATTCTGTAAGATTCCCCTTTCCCCAAAGTATCAGTCAGTAAAATCTGTAAAATACATTTCAGCACAGACTAAGAAAATGTTGGACTTACTCTGAAAGTTGCAGAAAGAAATGTACACAGTACATTTATTTTTTTTTAGTTATTTCAGACTTTGCATTTTGCTAAGAAAATGTCTTACTGTTAATACACATATTGATGATTCTAAAATAAATAAATCTCTGTTCTCAGATTCTTGAAAGAAATTAATCATATTGATCAAAGTGCAGCAGGTATTGTAAGAAGGGTTCATTCTAAATTATGCAGTGTAGAATCAACTTTGAAATTTCAAAGTGCCTCATAAGATGCTTTGAAAACATTTCAATCATCCTTCACGTGGCTAAAAAATCCCTCCAGTCAGATTCCATATAAATGAACTTGCCCTGTCCTTACTGATGCTGTGAGGACTACCAACAAGGTACTAATGAGGATTTTTGTGTGTGCGCAAGTAGGGATGTAGCTCTTAACAAAGAATTTGACTAATCTGACAAGGTCACTTCTATATAAGCAGCCAAACATCTGTCAACCTGTAATGACTTCTTCTGATCAATAATGACATGGCCAGATTTGAAACTGGCAACCCGGAGGCAAAAGGCTTTGTACCCTGTTACTAATCTCCCGAGCCTTCCAGTCCCCTCTGAGGTGCTGATTTCTAATGAATACATTCTACATTCAAAATGACAAATGGCTTCAATTAAAAAAAAAGATCTTTGGGAAAACATTCCCGTTGTTGAGTGAATGAGCCTACAGTATTACTTATTTATTCTCTTAGGCCACCGGAGTTAATATGTCAGTTCTGTAAATTAAATGTTTCTGTGTGACTCATGAAGAAAGATGCCTGGGACCTACATTGCCTTGGGACATGAGCCATTCTTGTGCGGATTAGATGGGACGTATGGGCTGGGGAGGGCTGGGATCTCGGGAGACATACCTCTGAGAGAATCATTGGCATTTATAGAATTGAAGCCCTTCCTCTCTAAAGGCTTCATAATTGTTACAGGTGCCACTTATAAAAGACAGCAAGGATTGCAGACACTGCGACAGCGAGGAAGCTGTTACCACGAGAGAGAGAAAGCTCACTCGTGTTTTACTGTAAGGCAGTAGGAATGATGTAGAAAGCCCAGCTTCTGCAAAACTGACCATTTGGCAAGGAGTTTTGCTTCTTTAATCCTCATTCCAGATTATTTTTCATGTCGTTACCTGCACACAAGAACTTCCTTTCAGCCTTGTTTGCTGGCAACAGATGGAAAGCTAATGCAGAGGTCTAAGTGCACAATAACCTGCTTTGTGTGCCTCACAGACCTTCTGACCACTACCATGATGCATTTTTCCAAGTTAAGCCTTTAATTCAGATATTCAGGATCTGATCCTGACATTCTTCCTGAAGCCTGAGGTCAAGTGAAAGCAGTACAGATCATAATACTCCTCGCAGAAGTACATACCAAGCAGTTTTGAGTCCACCTGAGACATGAAGCAGCCAATTCAGGAGATGAAGACAGGCTAGGCTAAGAGTTATAAATCTTTGCCTTGATTTTGAGCAAAGTATTTTAGAAGTATATCATTCTGGCAGGGCAACAAGAAATGTAGCAAAGTTTACTGGCTCACATAACTCGATTAAGCTTAAGCTTTGCCGCTTAAGCATTCTTGAGGGAGCTGACCAAGGGCAGAGGCAGGGACTCTACAGCAGTATCAAAGCGTTTTGGCCTGAGCTCTTCACTGCTGAGGCTTACAGAGGATTTGCACCCACCCTGCACCCCCCAAATCCTCAGAGCTAGTCAGGTTGTGATCAGATGTCCCAGGATGACTTCGAGCAGCCCCACCAATTTACTTCCCACTCTTGTCTCACAGCTGGATGCCACAGAGGCCACTGACAGATTTCTCAGCTTCACTCAGCCTGTGCTGTCCTGAGCTGTGTTGTGCAAAAAGGTCCTCATCTTGCCCTCTGTCCTTGTTATCTCCACCCTTGGATTGTTCTGTTAGGTCACTATATGACTCTCTGATGGTTTGCACCCTGCACATCAAATTCCACCAGCATCTTAAACCTGGTCACCAGTGGCAAACTGGATGTGAACTGTTACCATGTGAGTTCTTGTAAAATGGTTCATAACTTCTTCTACTGGCATAAATGGGACAAAGCAGAAGGCTGTGGGAAATTAGACCAGATTCTTTAGAAGGGGTTACAAGCTGATCCAGAGGCTTATATTGTCTGTAAAATGAGGACTCATAGGCAAGAAATCACATTACTGCTTTGGAACTTCTTCTATTCATGACATTGCTGTGAACTATGAGCTTTCCTTCTTCTCTCCAAACTGTTTTCTGTGTCTTGACTTTACTCAAAGGCTATCTAGATGGTTGGGTCCAGTAATTTCCATCTGTCTCTCTTTTTTTAAGTTCAGGGGTTACCAACTCTATACGTGTCTCAGCTCTTTGAAAAACCCTCAGAGATTACCTTCAATTTGGATCAGTAAGGTCCAACAGAAACATACTGAATTGCTTCATAAAGAAACACTAGGGGGACATAAAGATGACTCTTGTCAGTTGAACAACTGAAAAAAGCCCTGCACAGCTGAATGAACTGCTGTAGTTCTGATTCCTTTCTGATTCCTGGGGGATTCTCTATTCTATAGGAGCCCAGAGTACAAAATTACTCTGGCAGTTCAAATGAGATCTTGATCAGCTGGAATCTTCTAGATCTGACTACACTCCAGGTCCCAGAAAATAAATATCTATGGGCCTGGTTCATCAGCAGTGATGCTACTATTAAAGAGATTGTATAAGGGGCAGCATTTATGCAAGCTACGTCTACGATGACACAAAATTAGATGTTACCACAGCATATCCTAAATGCTTAGCCAGTACTATACAGTTTTTATAAATGTAAAATTCCCTACCTCAATTTTCACAAGAAAAGCTGTAGTCATCATAAAATCAAATGGCAAAAAGCAGCTATAGTAAAAGCTAGTAGTAAAAGACCACACACCATAGTCCTGTCTTAAGTGTACCATGCTCTGTGGCCTGAACTGTAACAAAGACAAATCCACAATAAAGTTTTCCATTAATGATCAAAGATGCCATACAGCTGAGGAACACACTTTTGGCTAAACTCTGAAATAATTTTTGGGCACACAGTTAGTCTTCTCTGCCTTGTACATACCCAGAAGTTCTATTGTGTACATATATGGTGATTCTACACTCCACCATTAGCTGAATCCAGGATGTCCAACTCGCTAAACATCACTCTGGATTTACAGGTATCCATTTAAATGAGAATTTAAATGAGACACCCATCCAGTGTATCACTCCATTTCAATTCTACTACCCAATGCATAGCAGTAGGCAGATATAAAACCTCGGCCCAAGGAGTTATTTTGAAAATTGAAAATCTGGAACTTGAAATCCACCTTAGCAAGATATCTGTGCTGTAATTTATTTCACCTTTGTTACAAATTTGAATTCTCTGATGCTTCTCTTCTACCGTATGAAATGCTGAGGAGTCTGTTCACATTTACAGTTCACTGATCTGTGTTGAAAGTATCTATTATGATAAGAACAGGAATGAATGGAAGGGAAAATTGTCTATCAGCACTCTCAGAGAGGTGAAATTCTAAAGAACAGCAATCTTCAAAGTTATAAAACGGCTACATTTTGCAAGTGTAGGTCTGGGAACATTTCCCCATCAGTTCTAGTAAATTGCATCATACTTGGGTGTACCTGTCAGTGTATTAATGCTGCTATTAAACACCTCATAGAAACAGGGTGCCTGCAGAATCTGAGAGTGTGAGAAATGAGTGCCAGCAGTTGGACAGCAATTCAGTGGTAAATGCATTCATTTTCATTTGGAAGCAACTGCACAGAGCAATCTGAACTGTAATTCAGAGATGTTTGCAGCATTCAGATGGCTTTAACCTAAAGAAGCACCAAATGTCACTACAGTTACTTACAAGGCGGTCCAAACTGCTACGTAAGAAGTCATTTAACAGCTTACAGTAGTTTAAGCATTTCCTTGATGCTGACACTGATACCCCCCTTGCACCTGCTTTATAGTTTACTGCATTTTTTACATCGTTTTTATAGAGAGGATTTACAGCTCTAAACTGTAACCTAAAAGCACAAAAAACACTGACCCACCCACATTATATATCATAGAAAAATCGAGACAAACTTTTGTGCCAGCTCCACTTCTGTAGTTTTGTAGTTCACGAAACTAGTATGATTTGAATTTCTAAGAGAAAAAGTTCACCTTGTTAAATAGTCTGTCTAAAATTGCATTTTATTCTTGTAAGTGCTGCAGAATTTTCTTAGCAAGAGAAATGTGAGGAACTCTCCTGACTCTCACATAACATGAATGCTAACCAAGCACTATCTGCAGGATCTTCATCAACTCAAGTCTGTACCTCAGCTGCACCTTAGCACCTGGGATCAAAATTATCAGCAACAAGTGCTGATCTATTTGAGTGTTATCATGCTTTGGTCATCAAGCACTGACTCCTTTCATGTCTGTCAGCACCTAACAGACAGTAACAGTTAATTGTAATTAGTAACCATCACTAAACCTGTGCCAAAACTCAACTTCATTTCAGATTCCTAGTTGAAACACTATCAGCACTTATAAACTGTACACAGTTTTCTGCTCTTTACTCGTCAAGCCAGGGAGGCTTTCCAATTTTTGGGGCAGGATTAGCTGGTGGAACCATAACATTTGTGTGCTGTAATGTGATGTTAGAAGAGCAGAAGAGGACAATAAAAGGTCCTATACCTTCTCTGCCCTTCGTCCTGTGTGGCTGCACCTCAGCACCTTGCCAGCTGTGGCATCTCACTGAGATGGAGTGAGCAGCTTTGGAAGGTCTCTCCTACATCACTGGCTCAGGCTCTTTTGGCTCTTTCAAGCTACAGCTCGTAGTAAGTAAGGAAGTGAAGACTTCAACCCAGTTTCCAAAGAAGAAATGTCAGTGTTATGAGTTATGTTAATGAGCACCGAGTATTTCCTACACCCTACAAAGCCAAACCCAGTTAGGGGTTCTGCAGTGCAGGATTGAAAGTGCACCTGCCCTGTGCAATGACTTACATGTTGAAATGTCTCAGGGCGTTAGCTCAGACAGTTGACACAGTGCAGTCACCCTGCTGAGAAGCAGGGCTAGCCACCGCCATGGGAAGACTCTCATACACCTCTTCCTGAAGGCCAGGCAGCCCATCAGTGGCATGGACAACAGTTAGTGTCAGTGACCTACACTTGAAACACCCTGGCATTAGAGTAGAAGCTGCCATTGTATACTTAAAGCTTCCCCTCTCTCTTCCGTCCGCTTAGGATGTATTTTGGGAAAGACAAAGTGTGGGAGTTGGAAATCCAGTTGCTGAGGTAAGTTGGAACTGCAGCGATCTCAAACAAAGAGCTGGAACAAAAGGAAATGAAAGGTGTCAAGTGTTAAAATCTTGTGAATGGTTCAGACTTAAAAGTGCATGACAAACTACATCTGGAGAATCAGTAAATGCTCCCTATCCGCAGCCTGTATTGTAAGTATCAGCACCTCTACAAATCCACAGCTCATTCAGAGATGACTGATCTTCCTCAGGGTTTCCAAATCACAGTGGGAAAGCAGGAGGTGTACAACTGGTTGTGAATGGATCCCTTTCCAAAATAACAACCAGGAAATAATACAATTCAAAGTCCACAGAGGTGGGAAGGCTGGACCATTGGTGATACACTTGAATGGCCTAGAAGCTGGCTGACAGGGCAAGGAGTGTTGCAGACAATATAGGATGGCAATCAACTCATTTTTTTGAAATTTCAGTCAGAAGAGAGGAACCTACAGCAAGATGGGAACATGGAGATATCTTTCATTTTATTAAGTCATGGCAGCGGAAAGCAGCCTCCCATTTCTGTTGCTGCTTCTGGGCACGTGCATTAGCACTTCACTCGGAGTGCTGGTAGCTCTTAGAGGAACCTCTCAACCCTCCAACACCAAGCACTTTGTGACCATTGCCATATTGTCTGCTCAAATGTCTAGTACTGATTGCCCATTGTGGTACCACTCCCCCTCTCTTTAGCCTTATTGAGAGCGTAAAAGAGAGAACTCCCATCCAGGACCTCCTCATTATGACCCACAGTGTGGTGCCCTTAAATAACACCTTTTTTGTGTAGGTCTAATTGGCCAATATACAGTTGCTGCAATTGGCTTCTCTGAATACACAGCACACTGGGTATGCATGCATGTAATTTATCATGTCAAACTCATTTTCTTCTACACAGTATTGTTCCTGCCTTTCTTATTCCAGAGAGTTATTATTCTGTGTGAATTTCCTTTGTAATTAAGTGGCTTGGTTGCCATTCCCAGCTCTGGAAAAACGACAAAGGGAAAAACTGAAAGAGCCACCTCCTCAAATTGGTTTGCATTCAGCAGGGTTGCCTGCCATTTGTGGAGACCAGCAGATGTCAGCCTAAATTGAAAAATGGAAAAGAAATACTGTATCATAATGTTAGCATCTTCCATGGCAGATGGGAGCCTCACACAACATGGCAGGAGCAGTTAGCCAGCAGTGGTTAAAATTCAGCGTTGGAGCGAGTACGGTTACGCTGCACGCACTGATAGCGTATTTTGATTATAGAACTTAATTGTATCATAGATCAATGATAGTTTAATTTATGAGGATTGATTTTGTTAATTCAAGCAGTTCAAAAGGCGCTGTTAAAGCTTCAGTTCATTTAACTGTATCTGACTTAAGCTTTGCTCACGCTATCAGAAGATAAATGACTATATATAAACTAATACCTTTGCCCTCCTATTTGTATATTTATTTCAGCATCTGTCACGAACTGTGAGTTACATTTAAATGTAAAGTGATAGTTGGGCAGGATACAGCACTCAGCTTTGAATACTTAAGATCCAGTAACAAAAGCATCACATGATTACTTGCACATGCACATTTACTGATTCTTCTGATGTTTTATTATTGCTATAGCCCTGAATTTCATAATGTATAATCACTGCACTCATATTAAACTGCAACAGGACAGTTGTGAATGCTGTGTCAGAAGAAAAAAAAGGATGGGCAAGCCTATTCAAGACATGGCTTATGTAGATCATAAATTATCTGCTGTGGTACACAAACCTGACATCCGGTACAAACACACATATTGTTTTTTCCAAGAGTCTCTCAGGACTTTTTCTTGAAGGTTCAGATCACAAAGCCAGAGTATACATGAAAACTTAACATTTACTCAACATTGACAATTCCCACCAATACACCACACACACATTTCTATCCCTGATTTTTCTATTTGAGAGGTAGAAAATAAGGAAAATCGAATAAAAAAAAAAAAAACATGAAGATTTTTATGCAAGTAGAGTGCATATTTTGACCCTTCAGAGTTCTCACTGTAAATGTGAAAGGGATTTCCTGAAACAAGTCAAATCACAGGGAGAGACTGGTTTCTCAGCTATAAATAGATTGTTTTCAAGGAAAAGCATTCATACACACACCTTAATTTCACACTGATTTTTGCTTCTTCCTCTCTCTTGGTCAATACTCATACCACTCTTCTTCTGCCTGTGACAAGCCAAATCTACACAGGATGCACCTTGCTGTGACCTCTGCCCTTTACAATGAGTCTGAGAAGACTTTTGTCACCACAGCCAGGCAATCAATAAAGATGGGTTTTCACTTCTTTGTTTTACACTTTAATTCTATGCTTATCCTGTATCACTTGCAATGGAGTTGAGGGAAGGAATAGAAGCATAGAATATCTCGAGTTGGAATGGATCCATGTATTGATCTTATGAAAAACCAAGAAAAGGAGATGCATTTTTCTACAGAGACCCAGTGAATCAGGGAGGCTTCACCATGTGACAAGCATGAACTGTGCAGAGATGCTGGAAAAGCAAATAAATCATCTTTCTGTCAACAGAGTGTCATATCACAGGAGACTAGAAAACAGAAAGCTTTCCTAATACCTATTCTGATTCAACAGCACTGGTCAAAAAATGAGAACACGGTCTTATCAATCACCATTAATTTTGTGTTGCAATGTTAGGGGAAAGTTCCTCTTCCCTCCACCCCCCTGCCATACCAGCTCCTCAAGCAAGCTCTGCTTCACCTGTCTTAAATCAGTTGAACAGTGCCGACTCAGAACATCTGATGCTTTCTTGAGCTTTGGAAAGAACAGCAGAAAAAATTTCAATTATACAGTTGACAAACAAAGCATTGCCAAAAAAAAACAAGTTACAAAATGAAATTAGAGCACAAAGAGAAAACGACACACAGGGAAAGATTAGCCCACAGATTGCCAGTTTCATTACAACAGCAATAACCAATAAAAGTGATAAAAAGTGCAATGAAAAAAATGGTCCCAAACACATTTTTTGTGTTCATTTCTATCCCATCTATTCCTTCCAAATCTTTAACAGTTAAAGTCAACACACACATAGCCAAGTAATTGTGGTTCCAGAGGTCTCACAAATGACACAAACAAGGTCCACTGAAGCTTTCCCTAGGCATGGCAGCCATCAGCTCTTTCCCAGGCCACGCTGTCCCAAAACACGTCATGCAGGGACTCTCTTGTCCCCTTGGATCATGGAGCAGAACATGCTCTCACTGGGTCTTCCTATTTCCTTTCCTTTTCTCAGACAGATTTCCTTTTTACAGGACATGTGGGAAGAGGTAATCGGACAACTCTGAGCTCCAAAAAGGATGTAATCTCTCCCCTTCAAACCACCACAAACTGGTGGTCTTGCTTCCTGACAGAGAGCAGGTCCCATCCCATCCCATTCACCATTCAGTGCTGAACCCTCTCATCCCTCTCTGAAGAGGCAGTGGAGCTAATGGATAAAATACATTAGCAACACCAGACAAACTCTAGTATAAAACAGAAGAAAGCTTAGACTCAGTGGTGTGACAAAATGAAAGAAAAGGTAATAAAAGCCATATAGCTGTCCTCTCTCCCATTCCCTATATGTAAGTGGGAACCCTGGAAGTCATTTCTCCGCATCTTGCACTGNTTTTTCTCTTCTGTTTCAGTATCTCTTGACAAATAATTGCTTTTCCTTTGTCAGTTGCTGCTTTCCAGTTTTGGATGCTCTCCACCCACAGCACGGCAGCCTTTGCCTCACCATACTTATTCTTTCCTTTCCCTGTGAGGCATTTCCCAGACTGCTGACTTCTCCGGTAACATATTTTCTTTCATCATTATTTATCATTGCATCTCACACCTAGGTTTCTAAGGGTTTTTTCTGTTGTTGTTATTGTTCTACATTCCCAACACAGTTTCTCCTTTTGTCCCTCTCCCACTTTCTTTTTCTGGTGGCATTCCCAGGCTTGGATCCTGCCGTGCAGCCACCTGTTAGGAAGCAGAGAGCAGGAGCCTCTGGGGAACGGACCGTCATATTTCCCCGCTCAGCAGGAAGTTTCGGTGGTGGACAGGTGGCATGCAACTCATCACGGCACTGGCACACACATATTGGGCTGGCAGCGACGTTACAACTGTTCCAAAGGGTGCAGATCCTGTAGGAGAGAGAAACTGGAAATCTGAAACAGAGCCACATGGTTACCAGAGGAACATAAGTGAACTCTTGACAGTGTAATTATACTCACCAGAGCACTCAAAAATAATTGCTATCCTTAAGAATCAAGATGCTTGTTTTAATCTTAATGGGAAAACTGTTTTAGATAGTATTGCTACAAAGGAAGTAGAAGCCAGACAAAGCGAGATGCTTTCCTTTTGTTTTCATTGCCTTTGTCTTTAAATCTTGAATTGTTACCCTTCTGTACAGCTGCACAATATAATAATTATCAAATTAGCTGCTGTAAATCCCAAACTCATTCCATATGGTTGGATAAAAGGATTGCAAGGACACATGTGTGATAAAGATATTTAATTTGTAAGATTTTAGATTTGCAGAAATATCTGACAATTTGTGTAAAACTGGCAACGTACAAGTAAATCAAAGTGAGTTTCCAAAACAAAATGCCACTATTTTCTGAAAGATTATAGCAGTTCAATGGTCTGGATAGCTTTGCAGAGGAATTGGCTTCACAGCTCCTAGGAGAATCGGGGGAAGCTTTGTGACTTCAAAATGTGCAATTTAGATCTTGAAGCTGCAAGGAGAATTAGTTCGGTAATGCATCAGGGTGAGAAAATGAGGGGATTTTTGAAAAGGGCTGCAACTATTTCCGTGAAAGCATTTTTCTATCTTTTTATTTGACCAAAGCCTCTTTGAATTTTAAAATGTTTAGCTTCAAATGTTTTGGGGACTCCAGAGAAATAAGTAGTTTCAAGCTAACGGTTTGAAATGCTGTGACAAATAGTCCCACTCCAACAAGAAAGTATCGGACATCAAAGCAATCCCAGGAGGAAAAAAAAAAACAGAATCATTCAATGTATTTTAAATTACTTTTCACAATCAAAATGAATAAAGCCATGTATAACACCAGATTAGGAGCTAGCGTCTCAGTAGTTACCAGTAAGTGTAGCTCTACTGAAGTTAGTTTTTACGGCGAGAAAATTGGAAGTCTCTCTGTTTTACTCTGTGTGTTTGTGACACTTTCTGGTTCCTTGTGAAACCCACCATCTAGGAATTGTTACTGTTGACACCTCTCTCCAGCTGGGTGTCCCCAAAACTCAGGCTAGTGAGGTGGAAATTGCAATTGCAATCCCCATGTCACAGAAATAGGCACATCTGCCAGAGAAGTGGGGAACAGAAAGGTTCAGCCTTCAGGGGAGGCTACCCTGAAAGGAGAGTTTAATTTTTTTAAGTCCATGTGAATCAGCTTTCTGGGGGTGACTGAAGTGATATGTTCATAGATGAGACCCTAAAGATGTGCATGGGAACCCAGTTGTGATTGTACAGTTTGTAAGACAAAATGGATCAGAGGTCGCACAACACAGACTCTTAAAACCAAACACAAAGGTGCACCAAGGTGGTAGAGAAAGATGCCATTCCCAAGGCAATTTTTGCTACATTCCTGGATTATGGATGTAATAGGATTTGAAAGCAAACTCCCAAGATTTGACAAATAAACCAGTGAATCATTGGCACAACAGTGTTGGTGGAAATTATGTTGTATGCTGCTTGCTCCAAACAAATGTAGCTGCTCAGAGTTGCATGGATATAAAAGTTGAGCTCTCGTGAGATTTCACAGAGTGTAGAGTGAACTGGCAAGAAATAAAAGCAAATTAAAAGCATAGAAGTGTATGGGATTCACTACAGAAAGACTGAAATACTGCAGAAGTATTGACTGCTTGGGAGGTGAACTGCTGAGAGCAATTTTGTCAGGTTCAAGAGACAGCTCCAACAACATCAGCACTTGCAGCATGCTCTTCTCAGCGCCCACGAGCCCAAGGCTGGTGCTGCAGCTCCGCAGAGGATAGTAGCCATGCTGGGAGAAGATCAAAACCCAAACAAAAATTTCTCATTAAATGTATTAGCTGGGAAGCAGCTTCCTAACTACACTGTTGTTGCCAGCACTTTTGGAAATAATTGTGGGAAGAAAAGTAGCAAACTGGGTGGTGATGATAGATTGCTCCAGGACAGTCCCTTGTACCACCAGACATCATCATTTTAGTCAATATTTGAGCAGCAAGAGCTATTCAATTTACAAAGACAGCAGTGTAACTAGTTATAGGCAACACTTCATCCTGAGGTCAGTGATCCACCCTAATGCTCAGTGGCTTAGGAGCAAGCTACCAACATTCATGGTCCTCATAGACACAAACAGACATTACTGTTTATAATAATCACACTAGTTGCAGTCTGTGAGGTTCATGATTGTATCCTATAGAGGCCTGAAGGCAAACAGGTACAACGGCAACATCAGGCTAGCAACGAAACAACTTGAGCAGGGACCTGGCTCTTAATCTGTCAGTGCTGTCAAGGACTTGAAATTCTCTGAGACTTCAACTTTTTATATGCCTGCTGTAAATGTAAATTTTCTTCTGTCAAGCACAGTGCTCCCTTCAACATTATTGCAGTAAAGTACCTGCTGTGCATGTGTTGCTCCACATAGTCCATCATACAAAGCAAGGGAGAGCAAGGGCTCAGTATTGGGGCCTTTCCTTTTTAATATTTTCATCGATGATATAGATAAGAACATAGAAAACACTATTAGTAAGTTCGCAGATGACACTAAGTTGGGTGGGAGTGTTGATCTGCTTGAGGACAGGGAAGCTCTACAGAGGNGAGTCACCCTCCCTGACTGTGTTTAAGAGCAGATTAGATGTGGTGTTGAGGGATCTAGTGTAGGGGAGAACTTGTAGAGTAGGGCTGATGGTTGGACTTGATGATCCCAGGGGTCTCTTCCAACCTAAATGATTCTATGATTCTATGTTTCTAAGACACACAGAGTTCGGTATTTATTCACACATGACTTTACCCATTGCTATAACTACCTAAACCTGAGATTTTAAAAACTTTGCTACACTAATACTGCTGCTAGCACTGCTCTCTGTGTGCAGGAAGAACAGCTTTCATCTGTCCTACAAGTTCAATACAGTTATCAGAAGTAAAGGGCTACAAAACCAACTCCCCATTTTCAGCTTCCCTCAATATATACTGAAAAATTGCTGGACATTTTTGCTAAAATTTTTAATGCCTGTCTTGGGATATTTTATTGCAAAATGTAATCTCATTATTTTCTTAAACATATATATTTTTAACAGATATTACCTGGCTTGAATTTGACTGAGCAATTCTCGTTTAGATAAGGATTCAAATTTTTGCACGGTAAGTTATGGCAAAAATGTATTCAGAATTGCACGCAGCTGACATCAGGTAGTTTGACATGAGGCAGACACTTCACTCAATTAGTTTATTTTTATCAGTGCATAGAAGCCAAGGGAAGCTCTGAACATACACATCATTGCACAAACTGGAGTTAGGCTTGTTACATACCTGTTTGCAAGTTACACTGCAGTATTGAACTAAAACTTGGAGATGGCACAAGAGCTGGGATTGTCCAAGGTGCCTTAGGTGCCCCCAGCTTAGTCATGTTCTTCCCAGTAATAAAGGAAGCTCGCTATTCAGATCCACTCAGATTCAGTTTTGCCTTTCCTGTCGATAGATTCACTGGTAAGTTTCAGAAGTTGCATTATTCTTCACTCTCTTCTTGCTGTCTGTTTTCAGGTCTACATCATGATTTTACTTGTCTTTAAATGCTTTAGTGAAATCTGATTCTACAGATCTACATCCCTTGCCACTCATTCTCTGTCTTCAGTTTTTCTGAGCAGCACAGAAGAGAATATTTCAGCTGACCCTCAGCAGCTGTAAAAAGCTCTACAAGTCTTTCCTAGACACTGGGCAACAAATTCACATACCAGCTCTTAACTAACTCTTCCTGCAATGTTTTATTCTGATTTTAACTGTCCTCTTCCATCTTTCTATCATTGAACCTGCTTCTAGTCCTGTTTCAAAAAATAGATCAAGGTTTACTTGCTGGCCACAGCCTTCAGCTGAGCAGCTCTGCTGGGCGATGGTGTATCTTAACCTGGAAGGATCTCCGACTGTTTTAGAACAGGTCAAATATTTTTCTCTGCCAGTGCACAGCATTTGATGTGCACGCATTGTCTTGTTAATAAGCATTGGGAAAGTAACCTCAGAGAGAATAATTTGCAGACAGAGAAACAAAAAAAAGCTATCAAATGATCACTTAAGTTACACTCACATCTGTAAAAATGAAAAGAATGGCACCGAGTTTAAAACGGGGGACCAGTAGACAGCTTCACAGCCATGAAGGCTTTCTCCTCCAACAAAAGTATGTATCACCGAGTTGAAAAGTAATTTCTCCCCACCAGCTTTTTCAGTTATTACCTGAAAAAAAAAAAAAAAAAAAGGATCCACACGCAAAGAGCAGCAAAGAAATACTGTGCTTGTGCACAAATAGATTGAAAGAATGCTCTACCCCTTCTTCCACAGGAGCTTTTGGGAGTTGCGTAGCGTACTACAGCAGAACTAAAATGACAGTAATTGGGGTGGCTGTAGGAATTACCAAAGTAAAAATAATTGGAAAAAAATATTCTAGTCTATTTTATAGCTCAGAAGAAGTCTAGTGGAAGAATATTGCATCGTAAACAATTTCCAAAGGCACTGCAGTCCGATCATTCCCCCAGCCAGCAGGGAAGCAGAAAGAAATGCAAAGTATAAGACAGGAAAGGCTGAGAAAAGGCAGGGCTGTGGTCCAGGTCAGAGTAACAGCGAATGTCCACAGCTGCTGTGAGAGCCTGAAAAGCATGTACTGAGTGCATCTGACACAAGGCTTCACAGGAGCTCAGGTCAGGCTCTCAGACGCCACTGAAAATCGTAGTGAGGCTTAATACTTGCCTGGTAACACCATATGGGTAACATCGTATGCCCACCAAATAAGCCTCATATCACATCGCAGAGGTGAAGTCCCACAAGAAAATCCTTTTAACACAGTGAAACATGGAAATTGGTTTCCTAGACAACAACTCCATATGGAAAGTTCATTTCTACACTGAAACAATTCAAAATTAAGCCTTTCTATGCCTTAGGGGGGAGTGCTATAAAAGCTCACCATTCATACAGCCCCTTTCAGCTGGTCTTCTTAGTTATTGAAGAACAGTCCTTTATTGGTCAAGTATATTAAAATATCTTAGTTTTAATTTATTTTTCTCTTCATCCTTATTTAGGAAGGCATATGTACTATTATGTATGCATTTTCTTTAAAGCTTTCAATTGTTTAATTTTGCAGATGTTTGCTGGATAAAAACCCCCAACTTGTGTACCGTGTTCTACGTGGTTGTTGGTGAGGTACATCAAAAAAGCAAAAGGGTAGGAATTTATTTTATGCTTCACTAGGTACAAACAGAGCCTGTGTTATTGCCCTGGCTGATGCACCAGTGCCCTTCCTTTGCTATTATTTATGCATTTGAAATTCCTTTGGGGTAAACAGCCATATGTACTATTTAAGTCAAAGTCCAAACCTAAGCAAATAAGACAAGCCCACAGACAAACTGAAGGTTCTATCTAGAGTTGTAATCTTCTGCTCTAGAAGCTAAGACTTCCTCATAGCTCTCATCATATTTCTGTTTAGCTCACACAACTGATTCAACATGTAAACAGACGATCTTGATCATTTTTTGGCCAAGATAGGTTGCACTAAAGCATTGCTGATGGCATTCCACAGATTCCTTTGCTGCCTTTTCACTTTCAGTGAGATTTCTCTTCTTCTCCTGTAAGCACAGTTCCTGGATTTTTTAAGAATGAAATATATTATGACAGTTTGTACCTATTAACAAACTATATAGTAATGCCCATGTGTTGGTCTCAAGGCAACAGAGTGATCAACTTAGACCCCAGAAATTATTAGAATCATAGAATCATTAAGGTTGGAAGAGACCCCTGGGATCACCAAGTCCAACCATCCACCCTACTCTACAAAGTTGTCCCCTACACCATATCCCTCAACACCACATCCAATCTACTCGTACATACATTGAGGGATGGCGACTCCACCACCTCCCTGGGCAGACGATTCCAGTGACTGACCACTCTTGCTGGGAAGAATTTTTTCCTAATGTCCAGCCTAAACCTACCCTGCTGCAGCTTGCAGCCATTCCTTCTCCTTCTATCTCTAATTACCCATGAGAAGAGACGAGTACCAACCTCTCTCCAATGTTGTTTCAAGCAGTTGTAGAGAGTGATGAGGTCTCCCCTCAGCCTCCTCTTCCTCAAACTAAACAGTCCCAGCAACCTCAATTGCTCCTCATAATCTTTATGCCCCAGACGCTTCACCAGCTTCATTACCCTCCTCGGCACTCACTCCAGCACCTTGATATCTGCCTTGTGTTGAGGTGCCCAGAACTGGACACAATACTCAGTTGATTAAAACCATATTTAAGGTCTACTATGTTCTAGAATATGTTTAAACCCTGAGCCTGAAAACAGTTTCTTGCTTGTGTAAGCTGGTAATGGCACTTACTTTGTCAAGGGGTAATCATGAACGGTGTTCACACATGTATTTTTTCACTTCAGTAGGTAGCAATAAGTAGCCTAGCAATGGATGGCTGAACTTTTTTTGTTCCCTTCCAAGTAATTTGCAGAGGAGCCAGAGGAGTCAGAGAGAGCTGAGGATAATTCTCTGTCTAAACAAGCCCATCATTTTTTAATTGCCTCCATTATTGAATTTGCCATTAGATAAGAAGGAAGGATGATCCAGCAGATGTTTAGTGTCAAATGTGTGATTTCATTTGAGACACAGAAGGCCTCATCAAGCTAAATCTATATGGATGGGAGATACCCTCGTTTCCAATTAGAGGTTCAAAGATCTTTCAAAAGGCTTACGGTACTTATAAAGATATAGTGAGCTTCCTGGACGTACACGTATGCTGTCCGAAAGCAACAAGGGTCTGTTTTGCTTGCAACTTGCATTTTCCAAGATAAGATTCTTCAATAGCAACCACAGGAATAAATGTTTTCAGAAACACTTCAGTGTGTTCACAAGGAACATGCGACTGCAGAAGCCTGGGCGCAGTTAGTAGCCACCACAGATTTCTGAGGGTGGGGAAGCAGGGGAAGGAAGATCATTAGGAGCCAGGGTGTTGATCGTAACGCTTCTGTAGCAACCTCAGCTAGGAAGCAGGTTGCTGATAAAGTTTTCTTAGCAAGCACTCTTGACTGGAGTCCCACTTAAAGACAGCTTTTCATTATATCTCACTCTTGCTGACTCTCCTGGCAGTACTGCTGTCACTAAAAGGGAGAATGGCAGCATTGCAAAGAGAAAATGCCTTGAGCCTTCTCCTGTAGATTTTAAATACAAAGAGGTGATAAATACTTGTATTTCTTATAGAAGTATGATGAAAATGTGAGTACTTCAGGAAGATTTAGTAAGTACAAAAACTTCCTCCACAATAACTTAGAGAGATTCCCATCTTTTGCTTTTGGTAACACTCTAGCATGGGAGCAGGAGGTTGTGTTTTTTAGGAGTCAGCTGAGCACAGAAAAAAAGTGTGAATTAAGCAAATTAAAACTAGATGAAAAAATGTAGACCTTGGCAACTCCGTGATACATCTGCTGGCCTGAAGGGGTTAATGTAATCCAGGGCGCTGCTAAGCAATATTTCCTGCAGCCAAGTAGCAGCCATCAGTGAAAGGTGTGTAAAGCCATGGTATACATTTTTGTTCTTTGGAAATGTCAAAAGTGGGTGTTTTTCTTATTTTCTTTTGCATTGTTTTGCACTCTTCTGCTCACCTGCCCAAATTTAGCTGTTAGGAAGATTCAGCTTCACAACTGTCTCAAAGCACTTGTTATTCCACTTGTCAAAGGCACTTAATCATCAGATACCTGCTGATTTTGGTGGGATTTAGCTGCAGCGCTGCTTCTAAAGGATGCATTCAGGTCAATGCTGGAATTCAGATATAATGGCTTGCTTCCCACTTGCTGCAAATGTAGAAGTTATTACCTCAGAGGAAAAAACCATAATTGAACACAAATATCCCAGATGCATGGGCAGACGGCGATACCAATAAGTCAGCATCAGGCAGGCGTGTTAGGAGGGAAGTTTGGCACGAGCTGGAACGAAGCAGGGGGGTTGTGCTGGCTATTCAGCTAGAAAAGTATGCGAGGGAAACAAACTGCTGATCTCAGCATGAATGCTAAGCATATGAGGGGCTGGGGAATACGTTCAGCGATAACTTGGTTGGTATAGGTGAGGAAATGGTAATGTGAGCTCTGGAGTAAATTGGACGGGCTTGTCAAAGCCAAACCAGACAAAATGTTGCCATGGTTATTGAGTCACTCAAATAAAGAGAACACTGCTCACTCTGAAGTACAAAGGCTCAGGATGGCTTTGTGGTCCCTCACAAGGACTGTGAGTAGAGATGAATGTTCAGATTTGCTGCCTGCTATCATTAGGGAATGCAAATTAGAGTGCGAAAATGAAAGTGAAGGGGTGACAAGGTGCCTCCGGAACCACCTTTCCTGGTTGATGCCTAGAAAGTTCTCCTGGGAGTTCAGACTGATTGCTGTCTATTCTGCATAATGGGTAGGCTGACTGATTTTATTGATCCTCAGTTATTTTTCAATATTGTTTGCTTTGTTAGTCCAGGCAGCCAAGGTGCATAGTCACAAGCCCATAAATAAACCTCAGTGGCCAATGCAAACCTATCTTCATGGTGGCAAATCTGCATTACAGGCTTTAACAATAGAAAAAGTCGACTATACTTAGTTTTAATACATCCAAGGAAAGATTTTAGTGGATTGTTGCACAATATAAAAAGGGAAATGTATATTTATTATATTTTTCTTCCATGTTTCAAATAGTACAATGAGAATAAGCATCAGCGCTATTTCCTATTAGGGAAATTATTTTTCTGTGTATTATTCATACAGATGTGGTTTTAATCAGAATCCTTACAGTGTCCCAATGAATTTGGAGTTTTGGGAGAAAAAAAAAAAAAGAAAACAGAAAAGAGGACAGAAAACGAGTACAATGACATAGAAAGTATCTGGCTGCCGGGGGAAAACATCGCCTGTGTTGACGAGAAGCCAGCTTGAAGAATTTAGTGGCAAGGGCAGCAAGGGCGAAGAAAGTCACATTAAAACAGAGATGCAGTCTCTGGTGGGTCATTTGAATTTCATCTGCAGAGTAATTTTCACGCCATTTAGCCATGGCCACAGCAGGAACAAAGAGAACTAAACACATTAAAATGACAAAATCATACAAGGAGGGATTGGGGTTTGTGGTCATTACATTGATCAAATTCAATGATACGGTAAGCTGAGTCAGTGCCGTATCAAGTATTTTGAGTGTTTACAGAAAAATATGCAACAGGAGAAAGGTCTGTAGCACACTCATTCAGGGTTCATGGTACATTAATAATCCATCAGATGCAAAGAAGAAAGGATTTCTGGTCTCAAAAAAAAACCAAAATAAAAATACAAACATAAGAAAACATCCCAAGACATTAAGAAGACACAGTTGACCAGAGTAGTGGCTCTGATTTTCAGATCCTTCAAGGAAACAGAGGATATTTTAATAACTATTTATATGTTGCATGATCTCTTAAAAAATAATTAGTGAATATATGGCCTCAGAAAATGGGCTTGGATTGAAAGCTTTCATCAGTTTTCAGTTTCTGTCTTTAACCACAGGCCATGATAGGATGCCCCCCTGAAGCTGGGAGAATGCCATCCAGTGCTGCACGCTGCTATAGTTCAGGCAGCCAGTACACACAGGCACACACCCACAGCCAAGCTTCCGTACAATGCTCCTCGTGGAGAATCTGCATTTTGGTTTTGAACATCAAAGTGTAGTTTTATACACTCTTGGAAAGATGTGGATTCTCTTACCCACACACAGCATGGGAGAATTCAGTCATGTCATGGACATTCACCTTAAGATCTGGTAAAGTATGTTAGGTAATAGTAAGAAAAGAGCTGAAGATCCTCATGTGTTCAAGAAAAGTTCCTGAAAGTGGGAAACAAAATAATTCAGGGATCTTCAAATCATTCTGGACTTCAATAAATTGGCACAGATCACTGGAACATGCTGATTAATGATAACCGTGTGTAAGGGCCATGGAAGGAGAACATCTTCTCCCATAAGGGTAACTGGTCAAAGAGTGATAAACAAGAACGTGCAGAGACAAAGCTGCCTGATGCATAGCAAGGAGGTAGTGATGAGAACAAAACTGGTCAGTGATGCTAATTGGTAAGGACACGTGGAGTGTGAGAAAGTTTATTGTTTTCAGCTGGGAGGATAAGGAAAGGGAGGGAGACAAACACTCAGAGATGTAAAACCTGATCAATTAGGATTAACAAAAGCAATAACCCGAAACAAGCCTGGTCAGTCACATCAATCAATGGGATATCAAGAAACTGCAGCAATCTGGGACTTTGCAACTGGTAAGGATCCAAACCTGAGGGCTTATTTCTTCAGGCAGTCGTAGCATGAACTAAAAATACTTTTTTTATTGGATTGGTCATGGAAATCACATTCTGGTCTACGCAGACGAGTTAATTTCATCTTGCCTCAGTAGTTAGTGAACGTGATGCAGAAATAATGAAATCACAGATTTATAGAACTCAAACTTAGAAAGGACTACTATCATTTTCTCATTTAAGCTTGTGTACTGTATAGAGCAAAGTTTACATGCTAAAATCTGTGTGAAGCAACTATAACCATGTTCGTTCAAAACTGTATCACCTAAGGAAAATCCAGCTGTGGGTTAAATGCCTCAAGCAAGAAAGGCTCTAGAAAATCCATTGTAATGTTTTTCCCATGACTAATTATATTCACTGCTAAAAATGAGCATGCTATTTCTAATCTGAATGTATCAACATGCAGCTTTTAAATGTTCCCTTTTGGGTTTTTTTCTGCTAAATAAAAACCCAGTTTGTTATCATACTGGTTACATACAAAATCATGAATCAATTAAACACTGACATAGCAAATCAGAAGATTGGGAATGTTAGGCAAAAGGAAAAAGAAATATATATTTTCCAAACAGAATATATACACAATTATCACTTGATACACTAAGCTAATTAGCCCAGTATCTAAGTCATCAGAATCTATCCATCACCTTTGGTATGGACTCAGGTTGTAAAAGGATAACCAAAACCAGTTTTGATTTGTTTTGAGAACTGATTCTCAGCTACCCTGTGTAAGTATGTTTATGCAAAGCAAATGTAGAACATTATTAGATTTGTGCTTCCCCATCATGCTTATACAAGGAAGATGCTTATTTTTCCTGTATCCCTGATGCATGGACTCCCATTGTAAATATGCACAGGGCTACAGCCAAGAAACTTCTTGGAGAATCTGCACTTCAAAGGCCATCACATTGGTTACTTTGAGAAACTTAAGGCTGTTAAAAACCAAAGTATTTAAAGGCAAAGATAAATTCACATGCAGGTTGCTTCATTTGATGGTGACTGCTTACAGTTATGATTGACTTAGGTACGATACAACAAGTAACCACTAAAGGTAGTTACTGGTGGATACTTGGCAGGTATAGAGCCAGTTGCAAGTCTGAGCCAGACTTCTTGACCATAATTTAACTCTAATAAAGCGTTTCCAGTAATTACTCTGTCAGTGTACTTGTTACTATTAATATTTTCAGCCTGAAAAGTGAGTTTGTCTATTCCGTCAATGACCAGATAGCCAGAGGCACGTGGACTAAATGATTCAATAGTATATTCAAAAACATAGACCCCCAGATATGGAACATGGAACTTCCCAGTTGCTGGGGCAAATGAAGCTCCGTAGTTGACATCCAGATTGTTAAATCTGATGGGTCCTGGAGTCGTCATTCCGTATGTATGAGAGGCAAAAAAAGCCACCATAGGTGCATATCTGTATGATCCTTTTGAAAAATCTGGAAAGGAATAAATTAATATTATATTATATAAAGGCAACTTGGACCAGCCAGAAGATCAGAAGCAGTTTCTCTGAAGTAATGTCATCCCATGGCTTGAGCAACCGAAACGCAGTATTTCTGCACAAACACAGAGTTTTTATGTATTGTACAAAAAGTAATTTTCCACACAACTAGTGCTAGGTGTATCCACAAAGGAATAATTTTAGAAACAGCAAGGGAACTTAATGTTTGTGTATACTATGTTATCATTAAGGGAACTGCTATTTTTCTTTCCTTTTTTTTCTCACTCTTTCTCCTCTGCCTCCACACCCCTCCCCCTGCCCAAAGTTTTTCCCACCCCAGGATCCCTTTCATTGCTCATCTGTGTGTGCTGAAGCCAAGAATTTTCTCTGCAAATCTTATACAAACACTGGAAAGGTTTAGCACTCCTGATGTTAAATGAGGGAATAAAAGTATATCTTTTTCTCTTCCAGCTGAGCATGCACACTATGGCTCCCTGCTACTGTACAAATGATTTTATTCACTATTCATATGCTGCCATGAGTGAGAATCAGCCAAATGGCTGCTGAAAGCTGCATAGAATTCACATTCCATGTGGCCTGGGTGTAAATTATTTATTTGTTTTCTGGACCAAATAAGCACATTTTCCACCTCTCCTTTTGTGAAATCTTTCAAGAGCTGCATCCTTCGCTGATGAAAATCGGAAGTGTGCCTAAAATGACTCCTTGTTGCCATAGTCCCATACATCATGGTAGCTACTGGTATTTATAGAGCATTTATGGACGTGCCGAAGCTAGTATTCCCCAGCGATGAGATTTTTACCTCCCCCCTCGAAATCCATAATATCATGTTCAAGTACATCTATTGCACCCCCTCCCACCCTGCAGAATTCAGCAGGGTGCTTTCCAGCTATTATGGCTGGTCCCAACCCAATTTAATCCCATCATTGGGTTATATAAAAGAAAGAGATCATGAGTCACCTACAGGGATTGATGTCTTCAGCACCAAAACACAGGACACTACTGCTTGAGTTGGCACTCATTAAAGTGAAATGTGAGACCTTTGACCAGCAAATGCTCTTTAATTAGGCCCTGGGGCAGAGGCCTGTACTGCTAGCATATTGCACTACTAAATTCTTTACTTGCCTACACTCAGAGAATTGTCATTCACCAGCTTTGTACTGCAGTTGGCTCCTCCAAATGGGTGGCGACAAGCACAAATAAAAGTCTGTCTGTCATTGATACAGGTTCCTCCGTTCTGGCATGGGGAACTGATGCAAGCTGAATACTGCCCTGTGAGAGAGGGAGAAAACACACAATCTCAGTTGCAATGTCATTACCAAGTTTTCGTTATTTTGGAAAGCCTCTTTGTCAGTTCATAAAGCTGGTAGAACTTCTGCTAAGGTTCTGTGTGAAGGCCAACCTCAGGTCCTGCCCCGCTGTTCAGATCCTTTGCTAGTCCAGCCTCCTCTTTTCCCGAACAGAGCATACCCTCAGGTAGCCTCCAAGATATGCAGAACTACCTCTAAATGCTGAGTTCTGCTTGTCTCAGAGGGTCAAGTATATGTAATAAAATTAAAGATATTACAAACCTAACTTCTTTGGAGCATCTCTCTCATCAAACATTATGAGAACTATCAGAAGATTGGGATATCTGAACAGCTGTGATTGTACAGTCCCAGACACCCCTGTCAACAAACACCAACCTTTCCTTGATCATTTCTTCCTCCCTACCGCCCTTAATTTAACGACTTCCTATTGGCAATGGAAGTCTAAGGCCAGCAAAGCCTGGCTACATTAGGAAATTCTCCTTCTTCTCTTTCCCACACAAATCTTTCCATCACAATCTAAGGGAGGTAGTCCCCAGGACAGATGCAGTCTGGAGGCTACTCATTTCCACAGGGAGATAGGAAAGGCTGAGAATCCACCTCTCTAGCACAGCCTGAGACAGAGACTTGCAGTCCACCCAGCACGAGCTGTTCACTTCCCTCTTCCAACTGGTCACAGTGGCAGTGGACTTTTTGTGCTGAGCCCCACCGAGCTGGCTCAGCCTCCTTCTTCCTTTCTTGTACAGTAGCCTTCAGACACTACAGCAAACCAAGATACAAGCGAAAATCAGGCAGTCTGCAATCACGTGATTATAAAATATGTTGGATCACCTAATTAATCTTTACTAAGAATGGGAATGTGCCCAAAGGCTTGGAGCTGACCACACTGCAGGAGCCCTTCAAAAACAAAAAGCAAAACTTGGAAGAGACAATAGCGACATACCCATTTTTATTTCCTTCTTTTGGTGAGACAAAAGAAATAGTTAATTTCCTGCTGGTTCAGGCAAATTTCTGGTTTGGTTTGGTTCGGTTTGGTTTCACTAGTGTAGGCACAGAAGGCTGCTCTTTTAGGACAGAGTCATCTTATCTTTGAGTGTACCAAAACACAGATTTTGCACTGCTCGTGTACAGGTTGGACTGTCCTCCCTATGACATTACTCACCCAGATGTGTCACAACCACTGCAGGAAGGTCTGACTACTGGTGCTAAAAGATCTTAAATGCTATTCAAACCACTTTCAAGGCTTCTCCTTGCTCACAGATAACCCAGTTCCAGGATATCTACCAAGCCTGTTGTAAAAGTTTTGTATTGCAAGCAGCAAAAAATATTCCAAGCGGGTGAATTTGCAGAGCACGCTCTCTGAGATGCCTATGCTTCTCTTCCTGGCTATGTAGGACCTGGCCAAATCATGCCCAGCCAAGACAGAGAAATCTGTCAGTCCAGTGCTGCAGAGATCTGAGACAGTAACTACTAAGTGTAATTGCATAATGTGTTATGATAGCAGTTTGGGGTGAAGAACATTCAGACCACTTTAAATATTGCTATGAAACGTTCTGACCACAAAGCATTCCCAAGCCATACATTTCCCCTTTCTCTTGCTTTGGTCAAATAATAGATGTTATAGAAAATTGACCTTTCCTTTGCCAGGAGCTACCAGCAGAGCTCTGGAAAGAGAATTCCACAGAGTCCTGTAATGATAAATCGAGACTGGTAGGTGGGAACTGAAAAAGCCTTTCATAAAAGGGTCTACTTATTGCCAAGGAAATGTTGAACTGGATCTTCACATAGATATTGCAGTAATATGTGGTTATATTCAGATTCCCCTCCAGTCATTTCACAGACTGCTGCACTAAGGCAAACTATTTCTGTGAGAAACTTTAATTCAGTGAGCAGAATGTTAAAGCACATTGTGCTGTGGCACTTGAATTTGCACTGATGGAGCATATCAACTTAAAAACACAACAGTAATTCTTTTCACAGAAAATAACGTCCATCCTGTAATGCCTGAAATAAAAGCAATTTAGAACTGTCATGACTGGGGTCACAGCACAGGCAACTGGACACCAGGAAATGTTTTTCTTCTCAGATAATAGTTTTGCTGCACACTTAATTGAAGCTATTTTTCACTCATATTTACTAAGCATCTACATCATTTCACTCATATTTACCAAGCATCCATATTTATCAATTGTGAAAGGAAAGCAGAAAAGGAAGGAAAACAGCTGATTGTGCTGACTGTATCATACTCCCAAAATACAAAAGCTTTGTGTAAGAACACAGCAGCCTTTCTGCTAATTGGTCTCTACTTATCATAAACAAGAAGTAAATCCAAGAAAAAGGAAATAGGTCACAAAAAGGAAATGATAATGAGATTGAGACTAGTGTTTTAACAATCTGCTGAGGGGTGTTTTTGCCTAAACTTAACCTTGGAGTTAAATCAAACTCAGTGATCGATCTCAGACATAGCTGTACCTACAATAAACCAACCCTCCAGGTGCAGCTGGGCTGGGAGCCTGTTCATTTGCTACCACTAGGTGAAGCTGTGAAAAGGTTTGATCAAACTAGGATTTTCAGGGTAAGAGGCACATGTCCTAGATGTCCAGTGAGCTGGTGATCTCTGCATAACTTCCATGTGGTCTTACAGTAGCACGGTTTTGCTGTCATTTCTAGCCAAGGTGATCCCTCCACCCAGTACTTTCTTCTTCCTTGCTGAAGGGAATCCTGAGATGCTATGTCAGTATTCTCTGCTTGGGGTAAAGATGCCAAAAGGCTCAGATTAGGAAAGGATTTCCTACTATAGTACATATCCTATTTGTAATTGATCTTTCACAACTTAATAATGTAGATGAGTAAAAGAGAGACTTTATAAATTACATTAAAGGCTTAAATTGCAGCTGTTAAGAGCAGAGATTTTTATTATTTACACTTAGCATGATAGGAGTGAGAAGAGCCAGGTAACGCTGAGGTTTGCTACTCTTCAGTAGGGTGAGCAGTCAGAAGCTCTTTTGGGAAACAGACTGCCAATGCTGTACAAGCAAATCTTCAAACAAATAATGAAGCGCTCTCAGTATTTACTGGGGTGTTGCTTAAAAGCAAATCACATATTTAGCAATTTAATGGTCTCCTTATGGAAAGAAGTGACTTCAGTTGTTCTGAAATGTCCAAACAGGAAGTATCTTACCAACATATTCTCAATAGTTAGTTATTGGTAACTGTCTCTCGGGAAGCCCTGAGAAATCAGAAGAGCCTGGGAATCTACTAAACCACACTGCTCACACAGGGTCAGATTGGTTGTCAGCCTACAATTATTAACCACCTCTAGCTTAGCACTCTCAGACTGACAGTGATAAAAGCAAGGAGCAGCCCCAGTAGCCTAGATGAAGGGAGTGCCAGGAGCAGAAGGATGGGGGCAGCCAGGAACTAAGGGCGACAGCAGGGCTGGTGCCTCAACTGCAGAGATGACAAGCAGAGTGTGGCAAGTTGATCATGGCAACCAATGTTAGTCACAGCCCAGCACGACTGAAAAGGCCTGGGATTTTGGCCTCAGCTGAAACAGTGTGTGCAGTCTGGGGGCTAGGTCAGAATGCCCAGGGCAATTAAGGCTATCATTTCACTGAGGGCCCTTGGCAGAGAATGCAGGTGTAAGCTCTGTGTAGGGTGTTCATGGTGCAAAAAAGCACAAAGATTCATGTACAGTACTCTTGGGCCAGAAGAAAGGAGAGGCACCTTGGCTGTGCTTTCAAGTTTTGTGTGGGGCAGATTGTCAGGACTGGTCTGAGCCTCTTGGACACTGACAAATCTGCCTCTCTGTTAAGCAGAGGTATCTAGTACCTCCAGTGTGATGATTTCAAGATCACTAAATAAAACCCAACATAACAGTTTAGTCTGCCTTGTTAGTCTAAAGCAAATGTGCAGATGTATGTCATCAAACTGAACTCGAATAACCATCAAGCTTGTGCAATTAAAACACAAGATGCAAAATATTTAAATAGGTTAATTTCACTGCAGGCTTGAATGAAAAAGTGACAGTGGAAGCTTGCATCTCTGTTATGAGTCAGAAATCATGTGAAAACAGAAATAAGACATAGGGAAAATGAGAATGAAAGAAATTACCTCCCTCACAAAGATGCAGCTACCCAGATATAACACAGCAGCAGTCTTATTTGTGCTGATGTGAGGGTGGTATAATCTGAATAAAGCAAACCCACAGCTAACACAAGACTTGCAACAAGAGGGTGTATTCACTTAGGGAAAGCAGAGCAGCCCCTAGTTTCTCTAGAGAACAAGCACAGCACTAAATTGCAATGGGAAATGGGAACTAAGCTAAAGTGCACGCGTGCTGGATTGTGCATTGTTGTAGAACAGGGTAATCGAAGGTAGGACCAGACATGATCCAAAACCAAGACTAATGAAGATTCTGCTGAATAATTTCCCTTTAAAGTCTGCCATCCCCGCTGTGTTAACTACTTGAAGCTGTCTTAAGACCATGAGGCTTTTTGTTCACCCTGGGTTGCCATTACAGTCAGTATCAGGTAAATCATTAGATTTCACATCCCTCATATGTGTAGTACAGCCTCCAGCTGACATAAACTTTTGTTCATTCCACCACATGGAAAATCTCCAAGCCTGTATGTCCCTGCATACGTAATGCAAACTCACATTATTTCCCCTTGATTTCAAATGACTACTACAGAACCTATTACCTTAGGGCCAAATCCTGAACACATTATAGCCAACAAAAATCCCAATCTGTTAAGAGTAGGATCAAATACTGAACATATTAGAAACAATGAGAATTGTCATTCACCTCATTATGGATTTTTTTCCTAATAATTTTGCATTAGAAAAGATGATCTAAGATCAAATACATTTTATAATTAGCCTATTATGCCCTGGGGTTTCTTCTAGAAACTTTAGTAGAGTCAGCACATATCTCTGGATGGTCTCCTGGAAGTTACAGAGAAAAAGCTTTCCCGGAGAAATAAAATCTACCCAGGCCAAAGATGGATACTTGTTCATTAGGATAATGGTCTTCTTTCACTCACAGAAATGGAATGTATGACTTTGCTAGGCATGAAATATCATTGATTGCAAAAGCTCATTACTGATGGAAATGTCTGCATAAACAGACATTTGTAGAAAACTTGCTTAAAAATGGTGATTTTCAACATCTGAAAAGATTTTCACATTTTGTAAGAGTGAGCATACAGCCAGTGTTATCAAGCAAGCTATTTGTTAATATTCTGCATGAGATAAATAATAAATAAGAAAGACATGAATTCATTAATGTGGAGAAAGAAACAGAACAGGTGGCAGCTTCCTGGGCTCCAGGCAGGTAACGCTAGTGATATTTTCCAACAAAGTAGAAGACTCGGGAAGGATCAAAGGCATCACATCTCCTTTCCCCTTACTTTTAATTGAGAGCAGGAGCTTTGAATTTCCATCCTGTACAGTAACAGGAACAGGCAGAAAACATAAATGACTGAGAAAGGATTGACATTTTTAATATAAAAACAATCAAATTACTTTATAGTAAGAATCTGGCAAATCTCGCTGTGTTGTTAAGCGTGACTGCCTGTTGGAATAGCTGTATGTCCTCTCTAAGAAGATAACCAAGGACTGAAATCCTCCAGTGGGGATGGCTTTCAGCAGAAGCCAAGCTACTCATGGGACTGAGGCTTTACAAAGGATCCTTTACATTGACTGCTGAAAAGTGCTGGACCTAGGACAGGAGAAGATGAAGGAGGGAGGGTGGGAGAAGGAGGGAAGAGGAGTGGAGAGGGAGAGGGAAAGGGAGATTGCCCACGGTCTTAGTCTTTGAACAAAAGTGGTAGCTCTTGCTACCGTTACATCTGCTTATTACAGGGGCCAAATATAGTTTCAGAAATGTTCTTAACTTTAAGAATGCTTTACAGAAAAGTTTTAGGCCTATGTCTTCGAAAGTATCTGGACATCTATCTGCCATTTAGGAATCTGTCTCACTTATTTTAACGTGAATTAGAGTCCCTTGAAGTTTTCTAGTCATTTAACCACCCTTCATTTTCTGTGTTTTCCCAGAAAAGGTATTTCCATACCTTTGATTTTCACTCTAGTCTGATTCCAGAAGTCATAACTCAGAGTTTGTATTTCTGTGAATTCATTCATATGAATTCATTTCATATAATGACATCTGAATTTAAGTTGAGAAGGAATTCACCCTCAAAATGTCTTTTTTAAGAATGGCAGCTCCAACTCAGCTGAGCTGAGCTGATCTCCAGATGGACTTGAGTCAAACCTCTTTGGCTGGGCTCCTGACTCGGCAAGAACACACTGTTGCAATTGTAATTGCATTAATAATCTCAGTGACGTACTGAAGGAGCTGGCAAAAGCCTCTTTGCAGTTATTTAGTGTAGTCACTTCCTTCAGGTTTAAGATACTTTTCATTCCCACTGACACTGCAAAGTACTGTAATCCCAGATTTCTCTCACAGCTTGCATGGTTTGTTGGTTTTTTTCACTGAAATTGCTAATTGAGATGCAGGCACAAAATTCTTGTAGTTTAAATTTTGTCTAAATTGTCAGTTACATTTGAAAGGTCAGGTTCTCAGCTGAGTGTGTGTGCATGCACATATATCTTAAACTGATCAGATGTGAATTTATTAAGGAAAATTAAATGGAGTTCTAGATGCCTTAGTGCAGAGTCTTCTCATAAAAAAAAATAAATTCTCTTGTAAACTAGAGACTAGAGTAACCTCAGGTTCCTCTGAAACAATTTTTAGGGCAGTTCTTGGACTTCTTACTCACCTTCAGTCAAGTTTGGTCACCTCAGTTGATCACAATGGTTACATAAGTCTTTATTGCAAAGATCCTAATTTTTAGTAGAGCAAAATGCATTACCTGGATCTATAGTATTATCTGTGTTTCTCTGACTTCGGCTTGCCAGGCTTGTGGTGACATTTGCTGTCCCCTTTTTTGCTGGAGCTGTTTTCTTCATAACTGGTTTCACCTGTTTCTGAAGTTTGGTGATGTTGTTCATTGCAGTTGCCACCGACACATCAACATGCTGGGTTAAATTTGTCAAGATAGTTCCTGCTTTTATTTCAAGCACAGATTCAATGAGCTCTTTCAGACCTCTCTGCAGCAGAGGGATATCTGGCTGAGCAAGTTTAATTAGCACAGGAA